>JABSNV010000599.1:0-61979 GCA_024085815.1 Flaveria linearis | reverse complement strand
CTTGCTAGTTTTAAAATCGTGGTGTGAACTTAACACACACTGAACAAAAGGTTCGGATCACAACTGTGGGTGATAAACCTCGCAACATTACCAATACGCCCGGCATCTATGCAAAACTCAGGCTCAGGTGCATCCTTTTCTCCCTTTTTCCAATCTTTTACTTAATGATTCAGATACATCTCCCGCCTCCTCTGAAAATTAGAAAAAACAAAAAAAAAAAGCCTGTTAATCTGCCCTTAAAAAACCATATAATGATGAGTTATTTTTAACTGACCTCTCTTCCTCCAATCCCCTTCATTGTTTGCCATCAATCAATTTCAAATATAGTCATTTTCAGCAACATTATCCAGCTCATTTGTCCTCCTCAGCTCTCCAATATATTCACACACTGGTGCCCTGATGGGATAAAATCTTTGGTCTTCACAGCCCACCCTCTATCACCAGTACGGAAAACCTGTTTAAACAACGATTATCTAACCTTACTAGTTCGTTTAAAAATTGATCGTGGATGTGATATAGTAAAAGTATAACCTCAGTTGATATTTTAACCCTTGCTGGGATACGCGATTAATGCAACCAGGTCCGCATCCACAGTTTGGCCACATTCAAACACAACCCTCGCTTCAATCAATCTGGAACAAAAAAACTCAGAATAGTAGAAACGAATAGAAGCTTACGAGGGTAACTACTGACCTGCCTCCATTGCTTCGTACATATGGAAAATCATCACCATTAGTCTAGCACAAGAGCAATTTTTGGATTTTTACAATATCCTTTGCAATCACATCCATCCACATTTGGGGGAGTTTCAAATTGCTCAAACTTTTATTATACTTTGTATACGTAAATCCTATCATTTTTAAACAACTTGAGGTGTTAGTAAAGCTAGACCAAACAAAAGCTACTAAACTACAATGCCCCATTTTTATTATAAAATATGTGTATATATAAACAACACAACACCAAATAAACACTTAACTTACCAGTAATAGTGGTATCATCAATTGTATTGACCGCAGGTACGTGCACATCTTCTTGACCTTCACTTATATCCAGCACACCACCTTGAAAAGGTAATCATGGAAATAAGTTCATCGGTTTAGAGTTAATTCAAGGTAAATATTTTCAGTCATGTAATCATACTGGGGTGCTTAGCAGGAAACTCTTGAACGCCCATTGCTATCCTGGATTTATTAAAGGCAAAACAGCTGTATAATATAGAATTTACAAATTATGATTAATTAAACTGACAAGACACATTAGTTAACCTGATTGTGTCAATTTAGGCTGTCCTTCAAGCCGTTTCAGGCAATACTTATATGCAACAAACCAGATACGCCTTTGTGGGCCAGCATTCAACACCTGAAATCACAATACGTACCAAATGAGGCCAATCAAACACCGCTATCTAACTAAATAATAGTTAGAATGAACACCATCTAATATAAAATATTGCTTTATTCATTAGAATCATCACTTGTGACATCCGCAACTTTGATAGAAATTACAACATGAAACATATTTTTATGATGAATACCATTTTGTAGTCAATTTAAAGGTTTGAGTTATTTGGATTATGTTTTATGTTTTGGAAAATGTTGCTGAGTTAGAGGCAACTGGAACAGTACTTTAAGTGTCAGTAGATTCTATTAAGATAGGAAGAGATGGTTAGGATGGAGGGGGTGTATTTTGGTCTTTTTAGTAAGAACAAGATTTAGGACAAGGGTCTTCTCTTTACCCTCTTTTTTGCTTTCTTCTCCATCTCAAGAACTGTCTAGAAATTCCAAAACCACAACCCTAAGAATCAAGTTATGTAAATTTATAAATCACAGTTATAATATTACTAAATAATACAATAATAATAAAAAAAACCAATCTCTCTTCTTTCTCTATCTAGAATTTCCCTCTAGTTTCTACCCTTTTTTTTCGGGAAGTCGGTTCTGATTGCCGGAATTCCTTTCCCGTGTTTTGATTTATTCCTGGTAGAGTGGTTGTGGTGTCAATATGGTTGATCCGGTGAGTGCTCCTCCAGATCCGGGTAATCTGAGAATGATGCTAACGTCTATGAGTCAAAGTTGCTTGTGGATGTGTATAAAGCATTCAGAGCAGCTGAGCTTGGGTTGAAGTCCATTCCGATGGAGTTTCAGGATGTAAATAAGAGGGAGAAGGGTTCAGAACGGTTGCAGTGGGGATGCGTATAGAAGATAGTTATGGTATTGATTCCCAGGGTTATGCTAAGTCTATTAATATTCGGTTGAGTGAGAATGATATTTCTTATCTGATTGGCTTACCGGGGAAAATCAAAAGGATCGTCTTATTCATGAAGGTGAGGAGTTAATACGTGATAATGGCTCTTTATTCTATGTGCATGGTATAATTGATCAAAGTAAGGTTGATTCTATGACTGGTAAGTTGGGGATCGGAGTAATGATGATAGTAATGTTGTGTATGTTGCTAATTTGATATGAAGGATGATTCCACTCTTGTAGCTTTGGCTAAATTGTTTGAACGACAGGATTATATTGGCTGCTGAGTTTAATAAATTGAAGTCAGTGATGAGTGAGGGTGATACATACCCACGAGTCAATCTAACTGCTATGGGCAGCCCCAGCGGGGTTTGGATACAATTTGACCCAGTCAAGCAGTAATCAGACTTTTTTGCAAGTCTATAGATGATGGGGAGGCAAGTTACGAGCAGTTGCATCGCACTATTAGAAATAGGACCTGTTCTTTTTGTTTCTGCAGTTTTGGTTTTACTTGTTAGTTTGTTCTAGTGTTTTGATTAGGAGACTATCCATCATTTGGTTCCATTGCCGGGAAACTCAAAGATGGTGCAAACCCAAATAACCAGTACAAAGAAAATGATGTTCATTCCGACCCAACGCTGTCCAGTTAGCAGCCATTGTCGCTAAGCTAGACTCTCTGCTAGCCCTGAAGGAGGATATTGCAGCGATCAGGGAAGTTTGGATAGAAAAGCAAACACATGTAATCAAGGAACCGGAGTTTGAAAACCCAGATGTGTATCAATGCAGCACCAAGACACCAGTTACTCACCACCAACCGCTACCATGCAGAAGCTTCCCTTTGGGTGATGAAACAGTTAGTATCTAGATGGATCAGATCTAAATTCGCTGTTATGTTACATATGCATCAATTGAAGAAGCTATAGAGACATGGACTGTTGTACTTAAAATGGTCAGTGAATGGTGAACGCCTTCTGATGGTTGATTGCGGACCCGCAAGAAATTAAAATTCACGATGACCCGCTTCCACCATGCTGGGTTGGAACAGTCACCACGGGTTGTAACAATCAGCCGACGCATCAATCTGTGATGGCACAATGCTGGGTTTTTGACAACAGTCAGCAAGGTTTCACTCGAACCGAGATAAACCGTGTATTATTGATTAGTTATGAATTACAAAGGAGGCTCTATATATAGAGCAGGAGATTACACTAAGATACCTTCTACTATTATAAATATTAAATACCGTCTAAATATAATCTAAACATATTGTCTAACATTCCCCCCGCAAGATGAGGGCAGGGAACGACCTGCAACTTGGATCGTAGAATAGGAACCTCGGTGAGAATAGGGGCTTTGTAAGACATCAGCAATCTGATCACTCGTAGAAATGAAGTTGGCATTCAACTGCCCTGTGCCACTTGTTCATGAACGAAACGAAGATCCACCTCAACATGTTTTGTGCGGCCATGGAACACGAGATTGGCCACAGATACGTGGCTCCTAGATTATCACACCAAAGTGTACGTGATGACTTTGTTGAGATGCCGAGTTCATGTAGAAGAGCCTTTAACCAGATTAATTCTGCCACAATATCTGCAATGGCCTTATACTCTGATTCAGTAGAAGATCTTGAAACCGTTCGTTGTTTCCGGGCAGCCCAAGAGATAAGGTTCGATCCCAAGTATATAGCAAAACCGTTCGTTGTCACCACAGGTTTGTAACAATCAGCCGACGCATCAATCTGTGATGGCACAATGCTGGGTTTTTGACACCAGTCAGCAAGGTTTCACTCGAACCGAGATTATTATTGATTAATTATGAATTAAAAAGGAGGCTCTATATATAGAGCAGGAGATTACACTAAGATTACATAAATACCATCTAAATATAATCTAAACATATTGTCTAACATTCCTCCGCAAGTTGAGGGCGGGGAACGACCTGCAACTTGGATCGTAAGAATAGGAACCTCTGTGAGGACAGGGGCTTTGTAAAGAGATCAGCAATCTGATCACTCGTAGGAATGAAGTTGACATTCAACTGCCCCTGTGCCACTTGTTCACGAACAAAATGAAAATCCACCTCAACATGTTTTGTGCGGCCATGGAACAGGATTGGCTGACAGATACGTGGCTTCTAGATTATCACACCAAAGTGTAGGTGTTGACTTTGCTGAGATGCCGAGTTCATGTAGAAGAGCCTTTAACCAGATTAATTCTGCCACAATATCTCCAATGGCCTTATACTCTGATTCAGTGGAAGATCTTGAAACCGTTCGTTGTTTCCGGGCAGCCCAAGAGATAAGGTTCGATCCCAAGTATCCCAAGTATATAGCAAACCGTTCGTTGTCACCACGGGTGTAACAATTAGCCAACGCATCAATCTGTGATCGCACAATGCTGGGTTTTTGACACCAGTCAGCAAGGTTTCACTCGAACAGTGACAAACCGTGTATTATTGATTAATT
Source organism: Flaveria linearis (assembly GCA_024085815.1). Lineage (NCBI taxonomy): Eukaryota > Viridiplantae > Streptophyta > Magnoliopsida > Asterales > Asteraceae > Flaveria > Flaveria linearis. The sequence goes on along the minus strand of JABSNV010000599.1, from coordinate 57,266 downwards.
ATGAATTACAAAGGAGGCTCTATATATAGAGCAGGAGATTACACTAAATACCTTCTACTATTATAAATATTAAATACCATCTAAATAAAATCTAAACATAGTCTAACATTCCCCCGCAGGTTGAGGGCGGGAAACGACTTGCAACTTGGATCGTAAGAAGAGGAACCTCTGTGAGAATAGGGGCTTTGTAAAGACATCAGCAATCTGATCACTCGTAGAAATGACGCTGACATTCAACTGCCCCCTTTCCACTTGTTCACGAACGCAATGAAAATCCACCTCAACATGTTGTCCATGGAACACGGGATTGGCTGACATACACGTGGCTCCTAGATTATCACACCAAAGTGTAGGTGATGACTTTGCTGAGATGCCGAGTTCATGTAGAAGAGCCTTTAACCAGATTAATTATGCCACAATATCTGCAATGGCCTTATACTCGGATTCAGTGGAAGATCTTGAAACCGTTCGTTGTTTCCGGGCAGCCCAAGAGATAAGGTTCGATCCCAAGTATCCCAAGTATATAGCAAACCGTTCGTTGTCACCACAGGTTGTAACAATCAGCCGACGCATCAATCTGTGATGGCACAATGCTGGGTTTTTGACACCAGTCAGCAAGGTTTCACTAGAACCGAGATTATTATTGATTAATTATGAATTAAAAAGGAGGCTCTATATATAGAGCAGGAGATTACACTAAGATACCTTCTACTATTATAATATTAAATACCATCTAAATATAATCTAAACATATTGTCTAACATTCCCCCGAAATTGAGGGCAGGGAACGACCTGCAACTTGGATCGTAAGAATAGGAACCTCTGTGAGGATGGGGCTTTGTAAAGACATTAGCAAGCTGATCACTCGTAGAAATGAAGTTGACATTGCCCCTGTGCCACTTGTTCACGAACGAAATGAAAATCCACCTCAACATGTTTTGTGCGGCCATGGAACACGGGATTGGCTGACAGATACGTGGCTCCTAGATTATCACACCAAAGTGTAGGTGATGACTTTGTTGAGATGTCGAGTTCATGTAGAAGAGCTTTAACCAGATTAATTCTGCCACAATATCTGCAATGACCTTATACTCTGATTCAGTGGAAGATCTTGAACCGTTCGTTGTTTCCGGGCAGCCCAAGAGATAAGGTTCGATCCCAAGTATGCCAAGTATATAGCAAACCGTTCGTTGTCACCACTGGTTGTAACAATCAGCCAACGCATCAATCTGTGATGGCACAATGCTGGGTTTTTGCCACCAGTCAGCAAGGTTTCACTCGAACCGAGATAAACCGTGTATTTTTGATTAATTATGAATTACGAAGGAGACTCTATATATAGAGCAGGAGATTACACTAAGATACCTTCTACTATTATAAATATTAAATACCATCTATATATAATCTAAGCATATTCTAACATTCCCCCGCAAGTTGAGGGCGGGGAACGACCTGCAACTTGGATCGTAAGAATAGGAACCTCTGTGAGAATAGCGGCTTTGTAAAGACATCAGCAATCTGATCACTCGTAGAAATGAAGTTGACATTCAACTGCCCCTGTGCCACTTGTTCACGAACGGAAAATCCACCTCAACATGTTTTGTGCGGCCATGGAACACAAGATTGGCTGACAGATACGTGGCCCCTAGATATCACACCAAAGTGTAGGTGATGACTTTGTTGAGATGCCGAGTTCATGTAGAAGAGCCTTTAACCAGATTAATTCTGCCACAATATCTGCCATGGCCTTATACTCTGATTCAGTGGAAGATCTTGAAACCGTTCGTGTTTCTGGGCAGCCCAAGAGATAAGGTTCGATCCAAAGTATAAAGCAACCCCCCCCCCCCCCCGCCGGTGGATCGGCGGTCAACTGGGCACCCCGCCCAGTCAGAGTCAGAGTACGCCTGAATGGTGTGAGCCGTACTAGGCTGCCAATGTGCATCAGTGAAAGCTTGCAGTGTGGACCCTGAGTCATGACGAATAAGGAGATCGAGGTGTGTGGTACCCTTAAGGTAACGTAGGATGCGTTTAACCGTAGTCCAATGGTTTTTGGTTGGAGCATGCATAAACTGACAAACCTTGTTGCCTGCATAGGCAATGTCGGTCGAGACAGAGTTGCATATTGTAGAGCACCAACTGTTTGACGATACTGAGTCGGGTCCGAAAGAAGGGGGCTATCATCATTAGTTAATATTTGAGAAGTGCTCATCGGAGAGGAAACAGGTTTGTAATCAGATAGATCGATGGAGCGTGTCCAGGATGTATTTTTGTTGAGACAGTATGAGATTGCATCATGGTGTATGACCTCAATACCCAAGAAATAATGGAGTTTGCCAAGGTCCTCATAGCAAAAGTTGATCCCAAGTGTTTAATGACTTTAACAATTGTTGGGTCATTGTTGCTAATGATAATAATATCATCAACATAGACAAGAGCATAGACTAGTGTGCCACCCAATTTGAGGATGAACAAAGATGGATCAGTTTTGGACCCAACAAAGCCAAGTTGTTGAAGTGTTGTTGACAATCTGTTAAACCATGCTCGAGGGGCCTGTTTCAGTCCATATAGACTTATGAAGTAGACAAACATGATCCGATTTAGTTGAGTCTATAATCCAGGAGGTTGTTTCATGTAAATGACTTCCTCCATGTCGCCATGTAGAAATGCATTTTGAACATCTAATTGGCGAAGGGACCACTTATTAGTAACAGCAAGAGACAATACAGTCCTGATAGTGGTAGCTTTAATGACAGGACTAAACGTCTCATGATAATCCACCCCATGTTGTTGAGTGAACCCCTTGGCTACGAGGCGAGCTTTGTATCGAAGAAGCTTGCCTTGAGGATCCTTCTTTAATTTGTATAGCCACTTGCAATCAACAATATTAGTATTTTGAACAGGAGGGACTAAAGACCATGTTCCATTCTTATGAAGCGCTTCAAACTCCTTGGTCATGGCTTGACGCCACTCCAGAGACTTGTTGGCAACAGTGAAAGAGGTTGGTTCAATGAGGGGTTCGGAAGTGGCGGATGTGTAATAAGCAGCCGGGTTGTAAGGATTAGTTTGCTTTGGGTTAGGACGAAGGTTTGGCGGTCAAGGTCGGGGTGGAGGAGTGGTCTGGGGAGTAGTGGACTGTTCAGGAGAAGAGGTGGGGAAGAGTGTAGTGGATGGGGAAGAGGGTGATTGGTTTGAGAATGGCCTTGATCATGGGAAATTGAGTCTGAAAAAGATGAGAATGCTAAGTTTATGGGATACAGATGAAATGGATGGCAATTGTAAGGATGCCAGGTACTGGGTATTCCTATACAAAGAATAACGATGGTTCACATTATGTCTTTGGACTGTTAGGGGTTTAAATAAGTTACACCATCAAAATCAGGTTATATCTATTTTAAGGGATCATAAGGCTAGTCTTTATGGTATTCTGGAGACCCAAGTGCAACAGAATAGATTACAGTCTGTTTGTATCAGGGTTTTTAGAAACTGGAGGCGGGTTTCTAATGCTGCCAATTGTTCTAATTGGGTCCATATTATTGCAACTCAAACAGACCCTCAGTCTATTAGCCAAATCCAATTCATGTGAAAAACTGAAAACAAGATTTCAAATTGCAGATATCTTTAACGTCTTCAGAAACCACCATATATATTTTGTAACAAGTTTAGCATGATTAAAATCTATGCTCCAACTTGAGAAAAAAATGTTAATTAGAGTATTCATTAGGTTTTATTCATTATGACCCACAAATCCGATGGAGGTTCCTAGGACTAATTCTTGTATATAGAGGATTCCCCTCCATTAGAGTACATTTGGATATTTCACATTTACTTTTACAATAAAATAGCAGAATACCTAGGATTGTTTGCAGGTCATGGACAAAACTAAGACCGGTAAAATGGAAATTCCTAAATGGAAGACCAATCTCTCAAGCTCATCATTCGTGTAGTTGAGGATTATTTGACAATGTAAAGCTGCAGTAGCTTTGCATAGTTTTGGATGATGATGTTTTTGTCCTCTTTGATGATTGAGCCATATATTTACATATACATATATTTACTTGCCATAAAAAATATACCATGATCATATTATGTTGTAAATAACTAAATCAAGAAACAAGGCGTCTAATAGAGAAATCAAAAGTATTTACCTTGTACAATCCGTTATACGTGTATACTTTGAAGTGATTATCACTTGTGTGTCCTCGAATAACCCTAACAGGAATAGATTGTTCCATACAGTTCTGTTTACATGAAATTAATATTAACATAAAAAATATAGTCAAAGTATATATAAGGTGAAGTTTCATATACACGTGGTAAAAAAAAGTATAATAAAAGAAAGCAACAGACGTGATGAGAAGTTTTCTCTTATATATAGGATGGATGACTAACCTTTAAAGCCAAATTACCACATAACATCTCTTGATTTTTGAACTGATGTTTAGTACCCATAAAATCATTCCCACCTTGACAAGTATAAACAATATCTTCAGAGTTATCCTGATCATCTTCGTATTGTCCGGACAATACAATTGCTATTGCTATTGGAAAAGTGTACCCTTTGAATTCCTCCTGCAACATTATTATATACAACCATGCTTGAAGGAGATAGTGATAAGTGATATGAATATATGATATGCTATTCTGACAAGGTAATCAGAAACCTAAATGAAATCATACCATCATTTTGTAAGATAGTCCCATATAATCAATGCCATTGAGCCAGTGACTATGAAGACCTAAAGCAACCATCTCCGCTCGTGAATAAAATTGATAACCAACATCAATACCTGCATATTACGAGCATTTAAGCAAATCGCTGTTAGGAAATTGGATCCAAATAAACATACACAAGCCATAGCAACACAAATTAGTAGTGCTAGAGAAAACAGAAGGTATTACATAGTTCACTCAATCGATGTTATCGAGCTATGTCCACAGCCACACTAGACATGTTGGGTGTAGGCTTCGGGTGAATCAATTTTAGAGCAGTTGGGCTCGGCCGGCCCAAGTTCTAATTAGGCCCAGGGATTAACCCTAATTGTAGTCTATATATATTTCTCATTGTACTTGTAATCATCATCACTCGATAAAAGAAAAACCCTAGTTGCCCCAAGAGGACGTAGGTTGCACACCGCAACCGAACCTCTATAAATCTCATGACTTTGTTTATTGTTTATTGTTTATTGTTCACTATTCGTGTGTTTCGTACCAGTTTGATCCTAACAACTGGTATCAGAGCTTTAGGCTCTTGTTTACTGTTAAAATCTTCCCCCCCTGCTTTTTGAAGATTCTGTACGAAACACGAATTAGGGTTTCTGTCGTCGCCTGCTTCTGCCGTCGCCTGCTTCTGCCGAATTAGGGTTCTCTGCCGTCACCTGCTTCTGTCGAATTAGGCATCTGTTTTGCCGTCGTCTGGGTTGTTTGATTGTCTGTTACGTTCAAAACTCAGGTGCATTATTAAACTCGTTTGCTTTCGTTTTTTTTTTTTTGAACTGTTCTCATATAATAGTAATCAATAGAACACTCAAGTTCAGGCAGCCGGCCACTGTTGTGATTGTTACTATTCTCAGTTCTGACTTGACTGTTGAGCATCTGCGGTTTGGAATAATGGCTGAGGACGGGAAAACAAGAATTGAGAAATTCAATGGTCATGATTTCGGATGGTGGAAGATGCAAATCAAGGATTTGCTAGTTCTGAATGGTCTGGAAGCCACCCTGTTTGGAAAGAAATCGGATAAGACTTCAGATGAAGACTGGGCTGCTCTTGATAGAAAAGTTGTTTCTGTCATCAGACTTTCTTTGTCAAAGAATGTTGCTTTCAACATTCTGAAGGAGTCGTTGCCAAACATGTATGAGAAACCTTCTGATGCAATAAAGTCTTTCTGATTAGAGAACTGGTGAACATGAGACTGAAAGAAGGAAGATCTGTTAATACTCACATCAGCAACTACAACACTGTCATCTCTCGATTACTGTCTGTTGATATAAAATTCAATGATGAGGTTCAGGCATTGCTGCTATTATCTTCTTTACCATAAAGTTGGTCAGGAACTGTCACTGCAGTTAGTAGTTCATCTGGAACTACTAAGCTTACTACCGATGGAGTCCGGGATCTGATTTTGGGGGAGGATATTAGACGAAGAGCTTCAGAGGAATCATCGAGTGCTATACTGAGTGCTGAAATGAGAGGAAGAAAGAAAGAAAGGGGGACTAGTAGAGGAAGATCAAATCCAGAAAGAGGGGCCAGTCAAAGCCCAGGAAAGACATCCCGTGTTGGAACTGTAAAGAAACAGGTCATTTCAGAAGTCAATGCCCAAATCCGTCTGCCTCAAAAGATAAGAAGAAAGTCAATGTAGCTGCTGATGATTCTGATTCTGATGCTTTTATCAGTTGTGTGGAGAACTCAACTGAGTCATGGATTATGGATTCTGATGCATCTTTTCATGCTACCTCTAGCACGAAGCTGATGAAGAATCTCCAAACTCAACATTGTTGCCTATTTGATTAACCGGGGATTGTCGGTACCGTTGGGATTCAAGATACCAGAAGAAGAATGGAGAGGGGAAGCAATCAAATACGGGCATTTGAAAGTTTTTGGGTGCAGTGCCTACGATCTAGTGAAAGACAGTGATAAACTTGATGCTAAGTCTAAGAAGTACACCTTCATTGGAATGGGTCGGATGCTATGGGCTACAGGCTTTGGGATTTTGAAAACAAAAGGTAGTCAGAAGCAAGCATGCTACATTCAATGAGGCTGAGTTGTATAAAGACAGAATTACAGCAAACTCACAAGTTCACAAAGAGCAGGTTGAATTTGAAATTGATGCAAACAAACAAACAACACAGCCAGTCACTGAATCCAACACTGAAACTGAAGTTCCTGAGTTTGAAAATGACGATATGGGTGGAGATGAAGAAGCAGTAGGAGCTTCTGATAGTGGGAGTTCAGAGTCTGATGATGAACAGTCCCTGCAGAGTCCAGACCAGTCTCAAAATTGGGTCAGGAGGTCCACCAGAGTCTCCAAACAACCCGAGAGGTATAGTCCTTCAGTTAACTATCTTCTCTTAACTGAAAATGGTGAACCAGAAAGTTTCTCTGAAGCTGTTAAGATGAAAGATTCGCTTCAGTGGGAGCATGCTATGAAAGATGAGATGAGCTCTTTGATGAAAAACAAAACGTGGGTACTAACCAAGCTTCTGCCAAATAAACGAGCTCTACATAATAAATGGGTCTTCAGGGTCAAGGAAGAACATGATGGGTCTAAACGATACAAACCTCCCTTAGTAGTCAAGGGTTTTCAGCAAAAAAGGGGGTTGATTACGATGAGATCTTCTCTCCAGTTGTGAAAATGACAACCATCAGATTGGTTCTGAGTCTGGTAGCTGCAGAGAGCTTACATCTAGAACAATAGATGTTAAGACAACATTTCTACACGATGACCTTGACGAAGAAATTTATATGACACAACCTGAAGGGTTTCAGGTTTTTGGGAAAGAAAACTGGGTCTGCAAGTTAGAAAAGAGTTTGTATGGTTTAAAACAGGCACCCAGGCAGTGGTACTTGAAGTTTGATAACTTCATGGAAAGGTCGGGGTATAAGAAATGTCAAATGGATCATTGCTGCTATTTGAAGAGGTTCAAGAGCTCTTATATAATTCTACCACTCTATGTAGATGATATGTTGATTGTATGGTCAGATATGAAAGAGATCTGCAAGTTAAAGAAAGAAATGTCCAAAGAATTTGAGATGAAAGACTTGGGTCCAGCCAAACAGATACTCGGGATGAGCATTATCAGAAATAAAAAGGATGGATCTTTAACACTATTCCAAGAAAAATACATAGGGAAAGTGTTGGAAAGATTCAAGATGAATAATGAAAACACCAGGCCTAGAAACACTCCATTGGGAAGTCACTTCAAGCTCACCAAAGATCAGTCCCCTAAATCTGAAGAAAGAACAGAGATGGCTAAAATTCCATACGCATCTGCAGTTGGCGGTCTCATGTATGCAATGGTCTGCACTCGACCAGATATTGCGCACGCAGTTGGGGTAGTTAGTCGGTTTATGTCAGATCCGGGGAAAGAACACCGGGAAGCAGTCAAGTGGATACTCAGATACTTAAAGGGTACTTCTAAAATGGGGTTATGTTTCAAGGGTAAAGATGAAATCCTTAGAGGATATACTGATGCTGATTTGGGTGGTTGTAAAGGGACATTTAAAAGCACTACCGGGTATGTCTTTACAGTGGGAGGAATAGCAGTTAGCTGGATGTCCAGACTTCAGAAAAGTGTAGCTTTATCAACAACAGGCTGAATACATGGTGTGTTGCTGAAACTAGTAAAGAGTTAATATGGCTAAAGACTTTTCTTGAAGAATTGGGTAAACAGCAGTCTGATTACTCATTGTATTATGACAATGAGAGTGCGGTGAAACTTGCTAAAAACCCAGTCTATCATGGAAAAACAAAGCACATTGGGATGAGATATCATTTTGTCAGAGCATTGATCAGTGATGGAGCAATCAGTCTGAAGAATATCTCAGGTGCGAAGAATCCAGCCGATATGTTTACCAAATCTGTGGTGCTGGATAAGCTGAAGCTTTGCATAGCTTCAGCTGGCCTTCAGGAATAATGTTGAGAAGGCGGGGGTAGCTAGGGGGTGCAAAAATCAAAGGGATTTTATAGAAGTACAAAGAAGCGGAGTGCAGCTGAACGTGTTTTGAAGCCTCCAAGTGGGAGAATTGTTGGGTGTAGGCTTCGGGTGGATTAATTTTAGAGCAGTTGGGCTTGGCTGGCTCAAGTTCTAATCAGTGTTGTAAAAATCGCCGCATAGCACCGATTAATCCCCGATTAATCGCTAATCGGTCATCCACTGATTCGATTTTAGCTATTCGCCTAGTTAATCAGTCAAAGGTCAAAATCGGCCAAAAATCAAAGAAAATTGGTCAAAACTAGTCAATTTATCACATTTGGTCAAAATCAGCCAAAATTTAGAGAAAATCAGTCAAAATTTGATAAAAATCGGTCAAATATAAAAAATTATATGCATAATTTTGAAAAATATTGTATATATATTTATAAATTTGTAAATTAACATATAAAATTCCAATCCGATTAATTTCGATTAACCCTATTAATCCCGATTAATTCCTAATCGCTACCTCACCATCCGACTAGCGCCTAGCGATTTTTACAACCATGGTTCTAATTAGGCCCAGTTTAGTTAGATTATTAACTAAAGGGATTAACCCTAATTGTAGTCTATATATATTTCTCATTGTACTTGTAATCATCATCACTCAATAAAAGAAAAACCCTAGTTGCCCCAAGAGGACGTAGGTTGCACACCGCAACCGAACCTCTATACAAGAGGACGTAGGTTTCACTATGAGTGTTTCGTACCAGTTTGATCCTAACAAGACAAACTTTTTTTACTCAAGCAAATGTTGTTATACAGGTTTACAATTACATTAGGGCTATATTTACATAGGCTAGACTTAGGGTATACCGTGATCCCATGCGATGGCTTGCTCTCTAGGGTTATGTTTATCTTACTTTCAATTCAAGGCCTAAAAATTCCATATGGAACTAGTTCATGATTCTAATTTTTGTTCGGTAATGGACATTGAACTCCCACTATAACGACAGGGTCATCCTCGCAATCATCGGACTTCACGACTTAATATAACAACCAATAGTCAAGCGTTGACTCGGCTCTCTTTGTTGGCTTTTCTGAATTAGAGGTTGGAAAAACAAAATACAAATAAAAAAGTCAGAAGAAATAACATTGATGCAACCAATACAAGTATACGACCACTAGATTGACTCCAAACCTTGATCAAGAAGAATTCAAAGGATTGGGATCTCAAACTTCCTCATTCAGAGTTTATTTCTATTGGGCACCACTCCACCACTTAACTGCTACCAAAATTCAAATTAAGGTATGTGAAGTTGTTAATCCTCTCACCCCTATTCATCTTATTCCTCTTCTAGTTAAAGCCTAAGGAAAAAATTGAAGTAAAAGCTAAGATAAGATAAAACAAAAGGTTGCATCAGTAAGTGAAAAGGCTTAATTAAGAAGGCAAATGAGGTGTACAAAGCCAAGGCAAACAAGAACCGCAAGCAGCCAACATTTCATTTAAGGAATTCCTTCCAACAAAAGAACAAGCTAGGCCAAAAGCCTTTTTAAGGTGTTCGATGTTTTGGTGATAGTGCCTATAAAGTAGACCTTCCAAGAGATGTCTCCGTTTTCTAGCGCTCCAACTTTGGAGATGTCTGGCCAAGTAATACTCAGGAAATGAATACCTTGAGAACTTAACACCAAATCCAAACCTAGAGGGGGACAATGATACACATGTCGAATATGTAATTTACGAATCTCATGAATTTAGAGGTATTGGTTTGGCCGCTTCTCAATCAACTGTGCGGTATTGCATGGTGCTCATGGTGATCAAAACAAGTTAGTAGGTATCGGGTTGGCCAACTATTTTCATGAATTTGAATCAAGTCGTCTTATATGTAAATAGGAGTTAGGTGGGTGATCCTAATTACAACAAAGAATTTACCTTGCTCCAATTTCTAGCCCAAAGCCTTTTTATCCTAATATGCTTTTAATAAGGTGATCATGTTCACAAACAAAAATATGTGTGATTACATTACTATTTTATTAAGGGTTATCTTGAACCGAAAGAAAAGCCTAAAGTACAAATAATCATCTTTTTACCTTCCACTTTATTTGTCACTGCAAGAAATGGGAGAGAAGGAGACAAAAACATCTTTTTAGAATTGGTATGGAGAAGCAGCCCCTTTGTTGAGGATTTGTTTGGTTGCGCGTTGCTAAAAGAACAAATCTCTATATTTCTAGTTTTTGTTTATCTTTAAAGATTGCTTTGTAAACTCTTTATATTGAGAGATTCGTTAATTGTAATACGTAGATAAGATAAATATGAATCTTAAAAAAGTAAACTACTATTTCTTATGATCTTCATTTTTATTTATAGATTTTAGATATTGTTGGTGGTGTGAAGTTCCCTTTCCCTCCCCTTCAATGTAGGTGGATTCATTCCTTTAGAGATTATAGTAAGTGACTAAGTTCTTATCATTTTAATGTGTGTTGTGATTTAGACAGTTAAATTCATTGTCGTCTTAGATCGTGTTCTTGTTCCAGCCAATACTCTCTAGAAAATCTACACTACGTCCACCACTCGACAAGTTTTATAATTAAGAAAACTTTCTTTGCTCATATTTCGTTTGTAAGAACATAATCATACAAACTTTGGTACATGAATTACAAAATGATTATCTTTACAGTAAATCCAGTTAGACAAGAGCGGGACTAGCTCTACCACAGTCTTTAGAACACTAATAATCCTCAACCAAATGTTATCTTAAGCTAAAAGAGAAACAACCTAGATCTCTCTACGAGAGGACATTGTGGTGAAAAAAAGTCAAAACTCAATTTACATCCAAGCACGGAACCTTTGGTAGGTACAAGAATGATACGGTTTTATTCTCTTTGCACATTATTCTACCTTTTGCTTTGTCTTCTTAAGCTTATAAAACCCGAATACATGTGAAAGAATATATACATATGTAGGGTGAATACAGATACTGAATTTAAGAAGATATTGTCACATAGGCAGCATGCAGACAGCATCTTACAAAGTTCACTGATATATATCATACAATAAAACAAGACGTAAATTCGTAGTTCAGAAAAAAAGAATCAAATGTTCACCTACCGGGCAAGTGACCAAATCTTTTTGTAGGGAACAAAATTTCATTACACTCTATCATCTGCATCATACAAACAAGACAATAGATTTTCAACTTAAAAGCATGTACACATATTATGATCATATACAAAGTAATGCAAACAAAAGATACCTTAGAGATGGCCTTCAAATCAGGACGCTTGATAGATTGCTTACCACCGGCTTCACATACACCCTCTTTCTGCATATGTTTGTGAGGCCGATGGTAATTCAGTAATAACAAATATTGACCACATAAGCTTATGAAGTCCATTCATATTTCAGAAGTGATAAAACTAAATACCATCAACCACACAACAGCTAATACAAGAAACATCTTACATGTTACCTTCAAAACAAGATGCTTTGCAAGTCCATTACTATCATTTTCACATGCATTTTGTTCCTGCATGAGTTTGAGATGTCAGCACTATGGTGTAAGGAAATTAATAAGATAAAACCATCATGCAGATAACGATCAAAGCAAATATTAAACAAAGAAAATTAGGAACTTATATGGCAACACAAGCAATTAATAATCTTGGTTTAAAAGGCACGCATCACGCCCGCATGTGGCCTGATGTGCATGATGTGCCGATGAATGCGCATTGCTGCAGTTGATGTGCTGTGATTCCATAATGAGTGTGTGATGTGCTGATTTAACCCGATGTGGTGCAATGTACTAGGCCGACCTTATTAAAATTGGGTTTGGTGAGAGAGAAAGTACTGGGTAACTTTACAACTAGGCTGGCTAAAGGAAAGCTGTAAAGAGAAAAGGTAAATTCTAAAAAATAAAAAATAAAAAAATAAACAAAAACAAAAACTGTTAGAACTTGAATCTCTTTTTAGGGATGTAATTCCCTTCTTTTATCTTCAATATATTTCTCTCTGCCAGACAGTTGTTACAATCATTCAGTAGTTCTTCTTACAATACTCAGTTCTTTCAGTTCTTACTCTGATCCCTTTCTCCCTCACAGTCATACTTGGTTCTTTTTCAAGTTTTAATCTTTATCAAGTAATCTTAATCAAGTACTCTACTTAAATGTTTTACATTTAAGTGTTTACAAATGTGGTGATGCCTATATATTGTTTGATATATTGATTATATCAATTGGTTTTAGGATAATAATTTTATATATTGTTGATCCAAATGCTTACTGTAATTTTTTGGATTTTATACCTGATTACAGATTTACATAACTAGTGAAAATATAAGATGTATTGATTATATATACTTGATGTTATAGTTTATATATTATTTAGATTACCTAATCATACCTGTTTTTTTTTAATTAATACATGTTACTGTGTTTGAATAACCTGTTTCGGTTTTCGTTTCATATTTGTGAATGATCAGTTTATTGTAAATTTATACATTGTTTGTATAATTGTACGATCTGTGTTTTAAAACTGCTGTTTTTGTTTTCTGTTTTTGAATAACATGTTTATACCTGTTACTTTCTGTTTATTGATTATATATTTTAACCTGCTGTCTGTTTATAAATCACCTGCTACTGATTGTGTTTAGTGATGTTTATGTATTAATTTTACTGTTGTGATGTTTATACCTGTTTCTGTTTTATGTTTTCTGTTTAGTGATGTTTGTGTTGGATTTGTATTCATCTTACTGTTGTTTATGTATTAATCTCTTTCCTGTTATAAATATTTAAAGATCAGAATCATGACTTTCAATCATACAACTACGTCCTTATATAAATATTTCTTTAAATTATTGCTGAAATAGTTTTTATGTATACTAAGATGTATCATATACGCTTACAAGAGAACCTATTATACGACATAAGATCTTATCTAGTGTTAAGGGAAAACGACGACTACTAATACCAAGATCTATGAGCGAGATTTATTGTGTTATCTTGATTTACTTAAATCATAATTTTGATATGCAGGAAATGCCTGTCATCAAATTTTAGTTAGTTGTTGGTAGCATTAATAGGGTTAGTTGCATGATGTATATATGTTCTTATAAGTTGATTTTCTCTTCTATTAAGAGGAGGGAGTTGCGTGTCGATCAAAACATTCGACCAACATCCAGTTGGTATTTTAATTAAACTATTCAGCTTTTGCCATAGGATAAGTAAAAATCTGATAATATGAACAATACGTAGTGGGTAAATCATTTACAAGGATGAGACGACACAATCATCCTCATAATGCTCCAACATCACTAAATTGAGTATTGTTGCCCCCAATTTGGTTCAACGGTTGTGTTCGATCTTGATCATCACCCTTTATTGTCTTGTTGCTAAGTCAGTCCGATTTACCTCTCATCTTTTCGGCCTGGGAAGGTCTAGCATGGCCCATCACACCTTGTTGCATTCAAAAAGCCAGACTTATCATTATTGGCATGAATCTAATATAGACGTTATAACCAACCACAACCATTGATGTTATGATTTGGAAAACCTCAAATCATGTTTATTGACTTTGATATGCGAGTCATCACCTGGCTATAAAGAATGGAATCCAAGAGACCAAGACCCTACTAATAAGAATAATACTGCTTGCAGTTTTTATAAGAAAGTGGTCAAAGAAGAAGTTTCCTGATTGAAACAACATTTTATAGAAGTTTTTAAGGATGTGAATGACCGACCGAGATGCCAGGCGCATATATAAGAGAAGATAAGAACATTCATGCAAAAAAAGGTCAAAGGTGAAAAGTAGGCAGTAGTGATGTGCCTCAAGCTTGACGCAAAAACCAAGGGTAAAAGACAAGTTCTTCTCTGAAATTAGGAATGGTGGAAATGGTGGGTGGCAACAAACTATCAATGAAGTTTGTAACAAGGAACTAAGTGATAAACAAGTAGAGATACAACAAGATGGCTTTATGATGGGGGCATATCTTTCAATGTGGCCCTAATCCTGATCTGTCACAACTTGTTTTTGTTAAGTTTAATATTGTCTTCTATTATAAATATCCACATATTGTACTCGTAATCTTTTAGTCTTGAAAGTAATAAAAAGAAACCCTTGTTCATAGCCCGTGGACGTAGGTCAACCTCTGACCGAACCATGTTAAATCGCTGTGTTCTATACTGCTTTGATTATATTTTGTGCTCGTGTGATTGTGATTAGAACAGCAGCATCACTGCTGCTGTCTACTGCCACCGCCAACAGCTTTCTGTAGGGCTGCTGTTTGCAGCCGATAAACCACCTGCCTCCACCATCACAGCCGCCGCAAAGGAGCTGTGTTGCTGCCATGAACAGGCTGCTGTTTGGTCTGTTTGTGCTGCAGTTTTTCTTGTTAGGATCAGATTGCTCAAACACGCGAATACACGAACACAAATACGAGAACAATAATCGAAAGCAATAAACGAGACACGAGATTTATAGTGGTTCGGTTACGTTGTGTAACCTACGTCCACTTGGGGCAACTAGGGTTTTCTTTTTTTTATTGAGTGATCATCTTTACAAGTACAAGAGATATGAATATATACTAACTAGACAATTAGGGTTTACATCTTCCTAATTCTGTCTAAAGTTAAGTGAACCCGAACTGGTTTAGCTCCTCCTAGTTACCCCTGCCTTCTCAACTATTCCTGAAGGCCAGCTGAAGCCCTGCAAAGCTTCAGCTTATCCAGCGTGACAGACTTAGTGAACATGTCTGCTGGATTCTTGTTCCCCTTTATGTTGTTCAACTGAATAGTACCACTGCTGATTAGACCTCTGATGAAATGATATCTGATATGAATGTGCTTCGTCTTCCCATGATGAGAAGGATTCTTTGCTAGTTTAACAGCATTTTCATTATCACAGTATAATGGATACTTTGTCTGTTTTCTGCCTAACTCACCCAGAAAATTCTTCAACCAAACGAGCTCTTTACTAGCCTCAGCGGCTGCCATGTACTCAACCTCTGTAGTAGAAAGTGCCACGCTCTTTTGGAGCCTAGACATCCAACAAATTGTTGTATCACCCATGGTGAACACGTAACCCGTAGTACTCTTGTAGGTCTCATTACATCCACCCAAGTCAGCATCTGAATAACCTTTGAGAATAGCATCTCTACCCTTGAAACATAATGTCATCTTTGAAGTACCCTTCAAATATCTGAGCAGCCACTTAACTGCTTCCCAGTGTTCTCTCCCCGGATTAGACATATACCTGCTGACAACTCCCACTGCGTGAGCAATATCGGGCCTTGTGCATACCATAGCGTACATAAGACTGCCCACAGCCCATGCATAAGGAACCTTCGTCATCTCGGCCTTGTCTTTCTCTGTCTTTGGAGACTGATCTTTAGAAAGCTTAATATGACTTGCCAATGGTGTGTTTCGAGTAGTAGTCTTCTCATCATTCATTCTAAACTTCTCTAATATCTTCTGAATGTACTTTTCCTGAGATAAAAGTTAGAGAACCGTTCTTGTGATCTCTGGTGATGCTCATACCAAGTATCTTCTTAGCTGGACCAGTGTTGTAAAAATCGGGCTAGGCGGCCGATTAATCGGGGATTAATCGGTAGTCGGCCCCTAGCCTTGTCGATTATGGCTAATCGGAGCCATTAGGCGCTCGGCGGATCTAGGCGATATTAATCGGAGAAAATCGGCCCTAGGCGGTGGTAATCGGTGTAATCGGTGGTTCCGGTCAAAGTCGGTCAACAAAAAATTTTGCTTAGATCTCATCCAAAGAGAGTGAAAGCCATTTAACCTAACCTGTGGTTGTGTGTGCTCCACCGCCGCATCACCTAAACTCAGCTCCTCCCTTGCTCCGGCGAACCCCCTTGCTCCGGCGACCGCCCCTTGCGTTGCCGCAGCGAGCGACCCCCTTGCGCAGCAGCAGCGGCGCTCCCTTGCGCAGCCGGTGAACCCCCTTGCGCAGCCCTTGCTCCGGCTTCTTCTTGTGCGGTTGTGCTCCGGCACATACTTGTCTGATCCATTTGAGGAAGACTCTGCTCTGGGGACTACTGGCTATTCTAAAGAAGGAAAGAAAAGGCTAGAAAGTCGTAGATATATATTGTGAATTATTGTCATATATGTCAATTAATTATATATGTATATTGTGATTATTGACAATTATATATTGTCTATTTTATTATATATTATTTTCTCTATTATGTGTTGAAATATTTGATTTTTAAACTTTAAAACACTTGATTGTTATTTTTATGTTTTGTTAATTATGTTTGAAGTATACTAATCTTAACAACTATATATATAATTTACGAAAAATACATATAAAATCTCCAAACCGATTAATCCCGATTAATCCCGATTAATCCCTAGTCCCCACCTCACCGCCCGACTAGCGCCTAGCGATTTTTACAACACTGAGCTGGACCCAAGTCTTTCATTTCAAACTCTGCAGACAACTGTTTCTTCAACTTGTTAATCTCTGCAATATCTGAACCTGCTATCAGCATATCATCAACATAAAGCAGGAGAATGATATAAGAACTTTTAAACTTCTTGAGATAGCAACAGTGATCCATCTCACATCTCCTATACCCATTTCTGCCCATAAAGCCATCAAACTTCAAATACCACTGTCTGGGCGCCTGTTTTAAACCATACAAACTTTTCTGTAGTTTACATACCAAGTTTTCTTTTCCTTTAACCTGAAAACCCTCTGGTTGTGCCATATAAATAGTCTCATCAAGATCACCATGCAGAAACGCAGTCTTCACATCTAGCTGCTCCAAATGTAATTTCTCTGCTGCAACAATACTAAGCACCAATCTGATTGTAGTCATCTTGACCACAGGAGCAAATATCTCACTGTAGTCAACCCCGTGTTTCTGTTGAAGCCCCTTAGCGACCAGTCTTGCTTTGTATCGTTTGTTACCATTGTGATCTTCCTTAACTCTATATAGCCATTTATTCTGTAGAACTCTTTTATCTGGCGGAAGCTTGGTTAAGACCCATGTATTATTCTTTATTAAAGAGTTCATTTCATCCTGCATTGCATGCTCCCACTGAAGCGAATCTTTCAACTTAACTGCTTCTGAATAACTTTCTGGTTCACCGTCCTCAGTTAAAAGAAGATAATTAACTGAAGGCCTGTACCGTGTAGGCTGCTTAGAAACTCTGGTGGATCTCCTGACCCAATGAGATTGGTCTGGAGTCTGTGGATGCTGTTCATCTTCAGAATCTGAACTCCCACTATCAGAAGCTTCAACTGTCTCTTCATCTCCACCCATACCACCATCTTCAAACGCTGGAACTGTGTCGTCATCAGTTTCTGTCTCTGGTTCATTAACAGGTTCTGGATCTGATTGTTTCTGAGCATCAACATCAAATTCAACTTGCTCTTTCTGAACCTCTGAAGTGGTTGTGTTTCTGTCTTTGTATAACTCAGCCTCGTTAAATGTAGCATGCTTACTTCTGATCAATTTTCTGTTTTCAAAATCCCAAAGCCGGTAGCCCATACTGTCAAAACCAAAGCCAATGAAGGTGTACTTCTTGGCTTTAGCATCAAGCTTGTCACCGTCTTTCACTAGATCATAGGCACTGCACCCGAACACTTTCAAACGTCCAAATTTCACAGATTCACCTTTCCACTCTTCTTCTGGTATCTTGAAGCCCAACGGAACAGATGGTTCCCGGTTAATTAAGTAGGCAGCAGTATTAATTGCATCTGCCCAGAACATCTTTGGAAGCCCTGAATTGATTCTCATACTTCTGGCCCTTTCATTCAAAGTTCTGTTCATACGTTCTGCGACTCCATTTTGTTAAGGAGTGCCCGGGACTGTATAGATCATTCGAATACCATTCTCTGCACAGTAGTTCTGGAACTCTTTGCTGATGTATTCACCTCCGTTATCCGACTTCAAGCATTTCACCTTCAAATCAGTTTCCAATTCAACAGCAGTTTTCCATTTCTTAAAAACATCAAAAACTTCAGATTTATTTTTAAGAAAGTAAACCCATACCTTACGTGTCGAATCGTCAATGAAAGTGACATAATAATAAGCACCTCCCAGAAAAGCAACTGGAGTAGGTCCGAAAACATCCGTGCGAATAAGCTCCAATTTCTGAGCTTTCGGTGGCTTTCCTGTCTTCACAAAAGATACCTTCTTCTTTTTCCCGAATACACACGGCTCACAGAATTCTGATTCGACCTTCTTTAACTCTGGAAGCTTTCCACTGGAGACGAGCATTTTCATACCTTTTTCACTCATGTGACCGAGTCGTTGGTGCCACAGATTAGATTGACTCATGCCACTGGTTACTGCATTTACCCCATCTACAGGAACTTCAACCATGTACAGTGTGCCCCTCTTTGAACCTCTGGCAATCACAAGATTTCCTTTCACGACCTTCCATTGTCCCCCACCAAACATGACATCGTATCCTTCACAATCCAACTGCCCAATAGAAATTAACTTCTTTCTGAGACTTGGAATGACCCGAACATCTTTCAAGATCCATGTGGTGCCCAATGGAGTCTTCAAAACAACATCCCCCATCCCTGTGATATCAAGAGCATGGCCATTAGCTAAGTGAACTTTACCAAAATTTCCTGTTCGTAGATTCTTCATCGACTTCGTGCTAGATGTAGCATGGAACGATGCTCCTGAGTCCATGACCCATGACTCTGTAGAATCTTCAACACAGCAGATAAGAACATCGTTAGAATTATCTTCAGCCAGATTAACTTCTTTTTTGTCTTTAGAACCAGATGGTTTAGGGCATTGGCTCCTGAAGTTACCATGTTCTTTGCAGTTCCAACACTGGATGTCTTTCCTGGGCTTTGACTAACTTCTTCTTCTAGACTTTGAACGACCCTTGCTACTACCCCTTTCTTTTCCCCTACCTCTTCCTTCAGTACTCAACAGAGAACTAGATGGTTCATCCGAATTTTTCCTTCTAATGTCTTCCCCGAAAATCAAATCACAGACCCCATCAAAGGTGAGCTTAGCAGTACCACATGAACTACTAACTGCAGTAACTGTCCCTGACCAACTTTCAGGCAACGACGATAACAATAACAGGGCTAAAATTTCATCATCAAACTTGATATCAACAGATAACAAGCGAGAAATAATGTTATTGAAATCATTGATATGAGAGGAAACTGAACCTTCTTTCAATCTGGTGTTAACTAGCTGTCTGATCAGAAATACTTTATTTGATCCAGACGGCTTCTCGTACATATTCGATAGGGCTTTCATCAAACCATGAGTAGTAGTTTCCTTCACTATATTGAACGTAACGTTCTTTGCTAGCGAGAGTCTGATAACAGCAATTGCTTTCCTGTCCAACGTCTTCCATTCTTTATCAGTCATATCTTCCGGTTTCTCCTCATCCAAGGCTGCCATCAAATCCTTTTAACATAGCAGATCCTCAATTTGCATCTTCCAAAACCCAAAATCATGTCCATCAAACTTATCAATCTTTGTTCTCCCGTCGTCAGCCATTATTCCAACCTAAATGCTCAACAATCGAGTCAAAACTGAAAACAGTGCCAAACACAACTTTGGCCGGTTGTCTGAACTTGCGTGTTGTTCTATTGAACACTGTTTTTATGAGATCAGTTTCAAAAAATTGAGAGCAATCGGTTGTAACAGCACCTTCAATTTAAATACTGAACCAACAGCAAACAAAACACTAAACCAACAGCAAACAAGGCAAACAGCAGCTATTTCAACCCAAAAAAACTGAACCAACAGCAACAAAACAAACAGCAGCAGCTGTTTCAGCAGTCGCAGGGAGGAATCCCGACAGTGGTCGGCGCCGGATTCCAAAATCGGCGGCGGCAGCGGCGGTTTGAAGCTGGGTCGGCGGGGGCTGCGGCGGTCGAGGGCTGAGGAGGCGTCGCCGGAACCCTAATCGGGGTTGGCGGCGGCGGCGGTTAATCGGCGGTGACGGCAAAAGCTCAACCCTAATCGGGGTTGGGCGCTGCAGCAGCGGTTTGAAGCTGCGACTGTAGCAAAACCCTAATCGGGGTTTGGTGTTTGTACTAATTCAGCAAGAACAAGAGCCTAAACTGGCTCTGATACCAGTTGTTAGGATCAGATTGCTCAAACACGCGAATACACGAACACAAATACGAGAACAATAATCGAAAGCAATAAACGAGACACGAGATTTATAGTGGTTCGGTTACGTTGTGTAACCTACGTCCACTTGGGGCAACTAGGGTTTTCTTTTTTTTTATTGAGTGATCATCTTTACAAGTACAAGAGATATGAATATATACTAACTAGACAATTAGGGTTTACATCTTCCTAGTTCTGTCTAAAGTTAATACCGGGCCCACCCGAGATGGGTCGGAGCCCACAACATAACATTTCTGTCTTGTTTCGATCAAAGAACAGCCCTCAAAACAGGTTCTGTTTTGTGTTTATTTTGGTTCAGTTTGATTGGATATTAGATTGGTGTTTATTCGCTGCGTAGTTACTTTTGTTACTACCATTATTGCTATCGTTATCTCGTAACTCGTTTTAGAAATCAATTAGAAATACTGACAAGTTCTTAAGGCCCGAGTAGTAGTATTATATTGATTTACGTGCCCTATCCGAATCCTTGGGTCAGCCATGTACACGTAATACCTAGCAGGGGACATATCTTTCAATGTGGCCACAATGTTAGTTTCAACATAGGCTTGTATCCATTTGACAATTTGGCCCAGGAATGGAACCACCAAACATGTACGAGTTGAGAATTTCTTGACTTAACAAGGAAGTAAAAGACGTTGACAACCAAATTAATGAGCACAAGAAACGGTGGCCATGCAAAGGGTGTTCAATTCTATCCAACGAATGGCTAGATTCAACGGTCTAAAAGGGTATTATGAACTTTATTGTCTACTATCCAAATGATTTCCTCTTTATAAAATCCATTAATGTTTCCACCGTCTGTCTGTCTCCAAGGATGCATCTTTGAATCATTAGTCTGAGCAAAAAAGATTGCGCTAGAATCCACGAGGGGACATTTTTATTGAACTTCATGTGTAACGTATTGCATAGATTATGTCTTGAAGGATATAAGAAAACAAATACTGAGAGTGCAGAATTGCTTAAGGAATTCAGTTCGCAAATGGATAAATTGTTAGGTGTAGGCTTCAGGTGGATTAATTTGGAGCAGTTGGGCTCGGTCGGCCCAAGTTCTAATTAGGCCCAGTTTAGTTAGTGTTAGGTATCTTTACGCAGCGGAAATAAACAGATTATTATACGCACGCACACGAAAGCAATAAGAACACGAGAATTTATAGTGGTTCGGTCAAGATGACCTACGTCCACTATCTGCAACTAGGTATTTTATTAAGCTCAAGGGACAAGATTACAATACAATGACATGCTCTATATATAAGAGTAATTAGGGTTTTAAGAAGCTTCAATGGGCCAGGCCCATAACTCCATCCGAAAACCCAAAGGCCTTCACACCTTAACAATCTCCCACTTGAATGCCTTCCGAATACTCCAGCTAGCCATTTAAGTACAAAGCAACCCTGTCATTAGTAATCTTCAAGTAACAGAAATCCTCCAAGCCTTCAATTCCAAAGAACAAGCTAAGATTTCAATCCAAATCCCCTAGTTGCAGAGGCCCCTTCTCATCAATTACTTGAAAGGGCCCGTTGAAGCTCCCCCGAGCTCCAACCCAGTCGTGGTAAATTTCACCAGCGACCCATCCTCTGTCTTAACTGGTTTACACGATCCACCAGATTCAGAGATACACCGAGAACTACTAACACTCTCCAAATTCAGCAAACAATCACCAGGAAAGATTTTTCCAGTCGTAGTCTTCAAAACCCAACAATTCTTCTTGACTGTACCCGGAACATGCCCCATGCTCCCACTGTCACAAAATCCTCTGACTGGTTTAGACTTATGACCCCATTCAGCTACAATCTCTGCTCCAGACTTCATGTTTGCAAAATGAACTCTCTTAGCAGTAGATTTAGCGAATCCGATTTTGACTTGCTTAATCGGGTTGATCAGTCCCTTAGCAGGTACCTCCACCATGTACAATGACCCATGCTTATCACCACGAGCAACCACCCGGTTCCCATTGATTACCCTCCATTTACCGCCACCAAACTTGACTTCCAATCCTTGTTCATCCAATTTACTAACAGAAATTAATTTCTTCTTCAAACCTGGAATCACTTTGACATTCTTCAAGTTCCATGTAGTTCCCAATGGAGTCACCAAATCAATATCACCCATGCCCATGACATCAAGCATTCTGCCATCAGCAAGACGTACCTTCCCAAAATCGTCTGTTTTCAGATTCACCATCATTTCACCGCTGTGTACGGCGTGAAACGAAGAACCAGAATCCATGATCCAGGAGTCCACACTGTTTTCAGCCTCAAGAATTAACACGTCACCATCATTGACATCCTCAGCAGCAGTGTTCAGACTTTTCTTTGAACATTGACTCTTAACATGTCCATCCTCGTTGCAGATCCAGCACCTCACATTTTTCCGAGTCCGAGTTGAACTCTTTCCCCGACTCCCACTGGCTAGGCTATTTTCCTTTCCCCTGCCAACATGTAACATCTCAGAAGATGATCCAATATTTGCACTTTTCAGACGTGTGTCTTCACCTATCACAATGTCTCGGATCTTTTCAAATGTCATGTCGTTAGCCCCCATAGAATTTGTAACAGCAGTTACAGTCCTGGACCAACTATCAGGCAGTGAAGATAGCAACACCAAGGCTCGAGTCTCATTATCGAATTTTATTCCCACTGATTCTAATCTAGTAAGAATAGACATCAGATCATTAATATGGGAGGTGACTGAGCTTCCCTCTTTCATTCTCGTCATGAACAGTTCCCTCATCAAGAACACCTTGTTAGCTGCAGACGGCTTTTCATATATATTTGATAGAGCCAACATCATACCACTTGCAGTGGTTTCTTTCATGATGTTAAAAGCAACGCTCTTCGTCAAAGATAACATAATAGCCGCTCTAGCTTTCTTGTCCTTGGAATTCCAAACTGCTTCTTCAGCTTTCTCCATACTCTCCGGTTTCTTTTCCAGTACCATATCCAAATCCTTTTGACATAGTAATGCCTCTATTTGCATTTTCCACCAACCAAAATCTGTGCCATTGAACTTTTCGATCACAGTCTTCCCAGCTTCAGCCATAGTAGCAAACCAGAGACAAAACAAAGGAAATAGACACGCTGAACAGTTGATAAGCAGTCAACAAAGGATAGACAAACCAGATCCGGTACTTCCAACCAAAACCCTAGAACCCGAAACACCCGACCCGGCGCTTCACCTGCAAAACCTGAGTGAAACCAGCAACTCCAAGAGATCCTATCCGGAACACTAATCGCAAAAAATCACTCAAAAACAGCCCCCAAAACAGCAGTAGCAAAACAGAACCGAACAACAGAAAAAACAGAAAAAATTCTGCCAGTACTGTTCACGGCCGGAAAACACTGTTCACGCGCTGTACTGTGGCGGCGGCGGCGGCGGCGAAGGAACCCTAGGTGGCGGCGGCGGCGGCGGAACCCTAGGTGGCGGCGGCGGCGGTGGCAGAAACCCTAGATAGCGGCAGCGGCGAAAATCTTCAAGAGCCTGATGCTCTGATACCAGTTGTTAGGTATCTTTACGCAGCGAAAATAAACAAATTATTATACGCACGCACACGAAAGCAATAAGAACACGAGAATTTATAGTGGTTCGGTCAAGATGACCTACGTCCACTATCTGCAACTAGGTATTTTATTAAGCTCAAGGGACAAGATTATAATACAATGACATGCTCTCTATAAATAAGAGTAATTAAGGTTTTAAGAAGCTTCAATGGGCCAGGCCCATAACTCCATCCGAAAACCCAAAGGCCTTCACACCTTAACAGTTAGATTATTAACTAAAGGGATCAACCCTAATTGTAGCTTATATATACTTCTCATTGTACTTGTAATCATTATCACTCAATAAAAGAAAAACCCTAGTTGCCCAAGAGGACGTAGGTTGCACACCGCGACCGAACCTCTATAAATCTCGTGTCTCTGTTTATTGTTTATTGTTCTGTATTCGTGTGTTTCATACCAGTTTGATCCTAACATAAATATATAACTTTGTTGGTCTAGTGAACTTAACAGGAAGTTCACAAATCAAAGGAATTTGCATAGGCCCGCAATTACAATATTTGTCACATCCTTCATCACTATTCTCCAATTTCACAAAAAAAACAATATGGGAAAAATGATTACTTGACAAGAACGAGTAGATTGCAAGTGGTCAAATGATCTAAAGGGCAAAAATGTATCTTTTTACGAGAAATTTGGAAGGATATAGCTTGTTAGCAAAATTAATGGGTCGTCTTGTTAGGGTCCTTAGATTTGTTGATGGTGAAGGAAATCCAACCGAGAGTTACATCTACGCAGCAGGGGAAAGTGCTAAAATGACTATTAGAAGAAGTTTAAACGAGAAAAGTGAAACTATTATCAAAACATTTGACCTTATAGACATGTTGTAAAAATAGGCCTAGTCGGCCAATTAATCGTTGATTAATCCCTAGTCGGATATTGACCTTAGCGATTTCATGTAATTGGTGAATAAAATCGGTAATCGATCATAGTCGATCAAAATTAAAGCAAATCGGCCCCTAACCAACGATTAGATCCAGCCTGATTCAGGCCATATTTTGGCCAAATTACGGCCAAATGTTGGAAATTCTTATCAGACCTTGAAAATTTTGGTGAAATGTGTGTAAATTTTGGTAAAATGTGTTTGTATAAAAATGTGAGCATTTTTATATAATTACATATAAAAATGTGTGTGTGTATATATATAAAACTTAAAATTACATATAAATAATTCAAATCCGATTAATCCCTAGTCGGTACTCCACCGCCCGACTAGCGCCTAGCGATTTTTACAACACCGATTATAGATGAGAGATAGGATTCTTAACTTCCTCAGCAATTACATGTCACTGGACTGATTTTTACAACTACAACACCGCTAGGCGCTAAACGGGCAGTAGGGTACCGACTACGGATTAATCGGATTGGAATTTTTATATGTAAATTTTTTGTTTATATATATATACACACATTTTTATATGTAATTATATAAAAATGTTCAGATTTATATATATACGCACACATTTTACCAAAAATTACACACATTTGCCCAAAATTTTCAAAGTCTGACCAAAATTTCCAACATTTGGATGGAATCCGGCCAAAGTATGGCTTGAATCAGGCCGGAACGATTAGGGCTGATTTGGTCCAATTAGGTCCGATTTACGACTTATTACCAATTTTCTTCTACAAAGATACAAAATTATTATGGAGAATGAAGTTCAAGGGTGGTTAATTCAGATGCGTGAAAAGTTTGTCTCGTGGAGAAGAAAAAGAAAAAGAAAACAAGATCACAGCAAAACTTACTATGTATCAATAGGTCAAAGGGCTTTTCGGTAGAAATATGGCTATTAAGTAAAGAAGACTAAAGCTCCAAGTAATTGGGTAACTACATAAGCACATATTTTTCTATACCATTATGCTATATTCGTTTTTTTATGTTTTGTTATCTTTTATCGAAGTGATGGACACTATTTAGATCTTTGGATCCTAGTTACCTGCTAAAGGAGTCTTTACCTTGTTTATGCTCACGTGGCTCACCTAACAAGAGTCTTGCAGTTTATTGCTCGGTACAAAGATTACAAACACATGACAGGGGGTATATATAGAGACTAATTAGGGTTAACAACTTAACGATCAAGAAAACTAAACATGGGCCCAAGCCTAAACCCTTCACAACCCCAACAGCCATAGCATCCCACACATAGTCTACATCTACATCTAGTCTAGTTGAGCTCATCGATATAACTTATCTCTAAATACTTTGAGTATTAGCAATATAGAAGTTGCTATGTATAAACATTATTATGCAGACGCCTTGTAATTGTTACATCCTAAATAAGATAGCAATGTAAAAAAGATGATTGACAACTAAGTGTTCCCAATGTTCAATTAGTTTTTATATATAAGGAATGAGACTGAACATAATTATAACCACCACACAAACAAAAAGTTATCATTATGTTAACTAGGTGGGTGGGATAGACAACCGGACCTACAGAACATGTCCAACTATAATTAAATGAAAACAAGCTTCATCTATGGCTATTTGTAGTTTACATGTAGCTGATGCAAGTAAAATCATGAAGCTATAGATTTATATAAAACATCCGAACCAACAATATCCGGAATCTAAGTAGGTGGTGGAATTCACAAAACAACCCTTAAACTAACATAGAAAATGAAATTCATAACAATGTGCCATTGCATCATTTGGATATCCTCCCTAAAAAAAGTGTGTTTGTGATAAGCATTAAGCTACTAGAAACTACAATTTAGATTATCCCTCTTTCGATACACAGAAGATCAAGGCGAACTTATTTCACAACATTAGAATTGAAACCCCTAAGAACACCAACCAATCTCATTCTTATCACTTGGTGGTAAATCAAGTGATAAGAATTAAGCAAGCAAATTAAGAAGTTAAAATGTAGAGCATAATAGGGTTGTAAAAAAATGTTGATGTAATGCATGAAAGGGAACATGCATTGAAGAAAGGAAGCAGAGGATACAAGATGATTGTAATGACCTGAAAAAAATGAAGGTAATATTTGTTGTATATTCGAAGAGCTTTTTTGACCCTGGCTTTATCAGTTCTGGTATGAGGCACATAACCAAAATCCAACAATTGGAAGCAGAAGAGTCCAAGAGACTGGCCAATTTGGGGTTTGTCTCCCTGTCAGCATCATCTTCTTCAAGCGAAGATTTGCTGGAGAGATTTGGTGTTAGGTGTTCATCATGACAAGTGAGCAGGTGGTTGCGAGGGGGGCCGTAATAGGGTCTTTTGCTCTCTCGTAACCTTGGACTAGATCGTTTCTTCATAGGAGAGGGAGACTCCTCGGACAGCACCTTCTGGACTCGCTGGCCAAATTTTTTGGTGACGGAAACATCTAACGTCCCATGGCCCAAAGAGTCCATAGCCTAGGGTTTTTCACACTCACAGTCCCTGAGAGAAACAAAACACACAAGCAAGCAAGAGGCATTTTCAATATGAGGAACAGAATTAATATATCATCGATGGCACATGCACACAATGCCTCTGTCTGTGTGTGTGTGTAGGTGAAAAAGACCAACCTATCTGCAGTGGATGACGATCTGCATTGAGTTGAGGGCTGACAGAGAGTCTCAAATATTATTATTACTAGGTTAGAACCCATTTATTACATGGGTGGAATAAATTAACTTTTTAAAATCATTATATTTATAATAGATGTTATCAACCATTAAAGTCAAGAAATAATAAATATTTAAAAATTATAAATGACACATAATTAAGATTAAGATTTAAAATTATATTTTAATATATGATAGAATTTAGATATTATAATTTAGTAAATGTTAATAAAATATTTGCATAAAAAACTTACATTCTAGATATATAATTGTTTAGTTTATTTACTTAAAATCCTTATCAATTAATATCTTAAAAATTACTTACGAGTAATTAAATCATTCAAACAAAATCATATAAATGATTTTAGAATTTATATTGGAAATTTTAGGTTGTTTGACTATATTAAGAAATAAAAAATATTATTAATCTAATATGAAAGAAAGAAATACAGGAAAGAAAAATAGAAATTCAAATAAGTAAAGGAGAATATGATTGTAATAATTGTTGAAATTATTTAATTAAAATGTGTATATACGTTTAGTTGGAAAATTCAACACGAGAATGCATAATATTGTATCATGCATCCTCAAAAACCTTAGTTTATTAGAATAGATGATCTTATGATCCATCTAGCACCTACATATCAAGTTCTGTAATTTTTATCTCCTTAATAAATAGCTCCAGTTCATTGAGCTTGGATTGTTAAGCTATGAACGGTTCCATATCAAGTATGATTAACGATGTAGGTGGTATAATTCCATTAGTAGTTGTTGATCAGGTTAAAAGTTACTTAATAATCATATATAAAACTTAACTAATTAAATACTAATTAAAAGATAACATCCATGATCTGTACATTAATTTAGTCCCTAGATCACAAAAGTGTGTTACATAGTGTAGCAACTTCCTTCCAACACATCTGAAGGCCATGCAACATACAAAATAGAATGAAGTTTTGTTTTCTTTATAAATGCGAGTCCTGGCGTAAAGAGATTGCAAAAAAAAAACCTATGCAACATTAAGAATTACAGAGTTATAACTCCAATATATTTCTAATCTATTATTAGAAAAAAACCTATGTAAAGAGATTGAGAGTTATAATTATTTAATATTTCATTATAATGTGTAAATTGAGAGTTATAACTCCAATATATTTCTAATCTATTATTAGAAAAAAACAATTGATTTTTTCGTTAAATTTGATTTAGGGTTTTGGTTTAGAAAGATTTATATTTACTATGTTTTTAATATTCAATACTAACTAAGAATAACTCAAATCTTTCTTTTTTTAAAGGAATTTTAAGTTCTAAAAATAAGTCCCTATTTACTCTCAGTTTTAAATCACGAAACCATACCCCATGAAATTGATTTACGAAATATTATTTGTTTAGCTTTTATATGAGTTTGAATGTTTTCTACGTATTAATTAGTTTATGAAAAATAAATTGTGTTGTTAGATTTCATATGAATTCATCAAGAAAATGTCAAATTTATATATCATTTAAAATTTTTTTTATTATAACTCTTAAATTTAATTATTTTTGGTTTTAAAAAATAACTTTTTAAAAATACTAATTTTAAATATTTCTTATTTTAAAAAAAGTCTTATGCTTTAAATAAATTTATTATTTTATAAAAAATTATTTATTTAGAAATAACATTAATAAATAAATCTCTTTATTAATTTATTAAATCAAAAAAGTGTTAAATAGTGTTATTAGTAATTAAGGTAATCATTTAATAGGAAAGAGAGGGGGAATAGCAAATGGATGTTGGCTGAGAGAACGACACGTGGCAGATGGGTGGTTTAAGAGAGTAACATGTGGCATAAAAAACCTTTGTTTATTAGATAGGATAGATTTGCAGAAGAACCACAACACAAACACCATCACCCAGCCCAATACCCTTCCCTTTTCATAAACATAAACATCAAACTGGGCTTTGGCTTTCCACTTAACCTCCCGCACTCATGAGTCATGGTGCTTGTGTTGTGTATCTACATCTTTGTTATGTATCGTATATCCCCCGGATCCCCTTGCTATACATATCTTACTACACGGGTGGTTGGGATATACATACCTATACCTTCCTTTTAAAATAATTTTAACAGTTTTCATATTTTCTTCTTGTAAAAACTTTTGTGTTACCTATTTCCCTATATATTTAAAAACCAAGTGAAATGAATAGTATCTACAGGACACCCCCTTCTCCTTCGATCGGCACCCTCCTTCGATCGGCCCCTCCTTCGACCTCCTGCACACCGCCGCCCTCATCTATCGCCCTCCCCCCATCACCTCCAACCCCATCGGGCACACTGCTCCCGCACCCGCACACCCTGCCTGCCACCTCCGCTCCCGCTGCCCGCTACCCCTTACGAACCCTAAAACCCAAATTGGGGAGTGGTGGATTTGTTGGTGGAGGCGGATGTCGATGGTGGTGGCTGCGTTGGTGGAGGCGGAGGTCGGTGGTGGTGGCTGCGTTGGTGGAGGCGGAGGTGTTTGTTGATGTTGATGCCGATGATTCCGGCGGTGTCTTCTTGGAGTTGATATTTGGAGGTTTTATGATCGGAGCGGTGGTTCCTTCCTCTACCTCCTGTATGTCGTCCGCTCCGCCGGTGCTTCCGTCGCGGCCTCGATTGCAGCCGCTGGTGATGATCAGAGAGATCAGGTGCTTAAGTTGTGTTTTAGTTGGATTTTTTGTGTTCTGATCGGTTTTAACTTGATTTTCATACGTTAATAGTTAATTTAATTAATTAACTGTATGCTAAGTGATTTTGGCAAGTTATGTGCAATTATAGCCTATTCGAGGATATACATGTTCATATCATGTTTATCATGCATAACTGGGGCGATAGAATGCTATATGTGATGCAAAAACAAGTAAGGTGCTGATGTATGGAAATAAATGCTTAAACCTTCTTCTGTACGTTGCAGTAGGGTTAAACGATGCAACTTGAACGTTGATAAAGAAGGCACCATAGCCACAATAAGCAGTAGTTATTATAAGGTCTTGGAATCTCCACAATTTTATGTATAAGTAATATACATCCATAATTGTGCGATACAAAAACAAGTAAGGTGCTGGTGTATGGAAACAGTTGCTTAAACCTTCTTCTGTAAGTTGCAGTAGGGAGAAAGTGAGAAACAATGCAACTTGAACGATGATAAAGAAGGCGTCATAGCCGCAATAAGCAGTAGTTATTATAGTCTACATAGTATGTGTTATTTTGTAAGGTTTTATAGAATTTGATAATTTGTTGATTACTTACAGAAAATATTATATATGCCACCTTTCATAATAAAATATGTTAAAGAGTTCGTATGTTATCTTAAGCTAAAATTTCCTTCTGTTGATAAACAAAAGGCAACAGTGTTATGCTTGTGACGAAAAACAATTTTCTTATGTTGATACACAAAAGCCAACAGTGTTATGCGTGTTCCCAAAAGCTTAGTGCATCTGATTTAATGATCTATTACTAATGCTAATAAGAAAGTGCGTTGACTGTTGGTTAATGCTTCAGTTACATGCCATCATATAGTTAGTGTCCAGTATATTAAGTTTTGCAACAACTTATTCATACTTACAAACAAACAAACAATCTTAATATTTTAATGTTAAACCAGTATATACTTTGTTTTTTTGTTTATTTATTCATACTTCTAGAGTTTAAGATGCATGAAGGATACGAATCTTAATAATTTAATGTTAAACCAGGTAATATGGGGCGGGTTTGACAGATTAGAAATTGGTCCTACTTCCTTGAGACATGTCTTATTGCTTGGCTATCAGTCTGGCTTTCAAGTGATTGATGTCGAGGATGCTTCTGATTTTACTGAACTTGTTTCAAAGCGTGATGGGCCTGTCACTTTCTTACAATTGCTGCATATTCCTACAAAATCTGATGGCAATGAGAAGGTCCTACAGTTACATCCACTACTAATGGTAGTTGCTGGTGATGAACCTACCAGGTCAGGGCTGGGTCAAAATCAAACCTATTTGAGTGTACCGGGTAGGGATGGTTGGTGGATTCTCCTATTGCTGTGCGGTTTTACTCCCTTAAGTCCAACTGTTATGTGAAGGTTCTCAGGTTCAGGTCAACTGTTTTTATGGTCAGATGCAGTCCTTTGATTGTTGCTATTGGTCTTGAAAACGAGGTAACATTTCAATTCATTTAAAAATTTTCTGACGTTGCACTTATGAGTTATTGTTTTATGCCCCTTGAAAACGCTTGCGTCGGGCTATAATGATATTCAAAAAATGGTTTCAGGTTGCTTTGGCGTGGCTACCGTTTACGGTTAGCAGCCATAACTGAAATCCGGTTCTGAGCCCCATTCATCACATGCTGCATTCGGAAAAATGAATCGGTGCTTTGTTTCAAGTCGGTGACGATGAAACTGTCTTCATCTGAGACATGTACATGTTGTATGTTGGTGTACATTTTGAATTTAGTATAGTGTCGGGCTATGATGATATTCAAAAAATGGTTTCGGGTTGCTTTGGCATGGCTACCGTTTACGGTTAGCAGCCATAACTGAAAATGTTAGCTTGTGGCTATGATGACAGAGTTTTGAGCCTCCGTTTAGCCCGTCTTTATGACGCGCAACGCGCATCTGGGGACCAAAACTAGTTCTATCTTTAAATACAAATTAAATTAAATTAATATTTAAAAATTAATATAAAATCATTATTTTTAGTAGACATATATGAATTTGAATTTCTTTAAAAGATAAATGACAGGTTATTATAATAAAAATAATTTAAAAAATAGTATAAAGTTATTTATGGTTATTATCACAATAAATGTCAAAACGAATAAAATGAAAACAAAATGATCAAATTGTAGTTTTTTAAAAGTTTGAAAGGAGGGGGTATGACAAATAAAAAAAAGTTAGAGGGGGTATGTATAGCAACACTCTTAATATTTATACTCTTTACATAAATGAACAAGATTACATTTAAGCCCTAAAGATTACACAAATATTGTTCTAATTCTTATAAATTCTCTGTTGCTGATGCGTGACTGTCGGGTGCTGACGTCATTTGGGACGGCCGCTGATATTTACCGTTGACTTTGATCACGGTTGACCAAGTTTCACTTTGGTCAATTTTCTTCATTTTGATCATATTTTCAGCATAGCTTCACTGTATCGGTTTTGGTAATCATCATGAGATTCGGCACTTAGGTTTTGGTAAGTACCATCTTCAAATAGTCCAACAACACCCCCTAAGATGATGATGCCAAAACCTCATGATTATCAAAACCTTGGATGTTTGTTGATGTGTAGTCTTGGAATGCAGTCTTCTCCCCCTTTTTTGGTAGCATCTTCTTAGAAACTTCAGAGAAAGGCAATGAGAAATAGACTTTGTTACAGCACATAAAGACTTTGTTTCGGCACTTGATGGATGTTTCATCAGCTTGATCTTCTAGTCTTATTTTGAAGACTTGAAAATGCACCCATTTGCATACATTATGGATTGATTTCTTCAATGACATAATTAATGCATGCCAATGTTTGTTTGTTTGGTTGGTTGGTTTCTTCATCACTGTCATCACTTATAGGATATCCATCATGACCATCACAGGAATGAAAGGTTTCACTCTGTGGTGATTCTGGTTTGAGGTACACCTTTGGTGCTGTTTCAGGAGAAGTGATTTGAGTGATAGTGGATGGTTTGTCTGTTGGATGATGATCATGCATATTTGAATCTTCTTTGACTTGACTTGTCATTAAAGTTGACATTTATATGTAGTTATCATTGTAAGAAGGAGGAACAACATGATATGTAATTCCAGCACTCTTGTTGGGATATATGAGGCTGGTGCAACCAAAACCACACTTAAAACAATTTTGATGCAATTGTGAAAGACTTCCGAAGACAAAAGTTGCATTTCCGAAGATCAAAGATAAAAGAACTTCCGAAGAGGTGAATCATGTCTTCCGAAGACATAGGCATCTCTCTTTCGAAGGTTTAACACTTAGAAGATTTCAAGACAATGACTTCCGAAGCATAAAGTCTTGAAGACCAGCACAAGTCTCAGAAGAAGTAGACTCTTCCGAAGTATAAGTGGCTTCGGAGGAACTTGTTCTTCCAAAGCCAGTTAAACCTTCGGAAGAACCTACTATGAACCAGTGGATATTAGCATGGTCCGTCTGACAAGCTGTTGCAACCTTTGACATGCTGCATGGCGTTTTCCCACGCCCATGTAGTTGACTGTGCTTTAGTTCACTATTTATTCCTTATCAGTTAGTACAGTTACTAACTTTAGTTGGTAAACAAAAAGGTAAGTCATGGACATGTCATAACTACCTTATCTAGGATAGTATTTTATTCTAGATACCTTACTACTAACAATGTAGTATTTGTTGCAAGAATTAATCTGCCCAAGGTTCATATTACATTGATGTGGCTAGTGTGATATGATCCAAGTCGCGTCATACCCAATAACAAGCCAAACAAACACCGACAAACATTTATTTGATGATTAGATCATACAAATAAATATTAACACCAATTTAGAAACCGGGTTTTCTAAATCATTGCTTTTGCAAATGAACAAGATTATATATATATATATAATTTGTTCATATGGGATTATTTGTTCATTTTAATTAGTTAAACAATGACAAAAATAGTGTGTGTGTTAGTGATATAAAATTAAAATGTTTAATTTTATAAAAGTAGATTGCAAGAGTATGTATTTTATAAAATTAAAGTGGTTTAATTTTATAAAAGTAGAATACAAGAATATGTATTTTATTAAATTAGTGCAAGTGGGAAAACACAAGGGGACCAACTTACGGCCACCCCATGTGTATCTTGGAATTCCCTTTTGTGTTTTCAAAGACATGCAATTAATCTATCTTAAAAGACTCTTGCATTATTATTATTCTCACATACACACACACTAAGTTTCTCATCTCTCTCTTTCTCCCTTTTCATTCACGGTTTTTGAAGCAAAAGAAAGCAATTTTCAGCTTCAAAGAAACGGATTTTTCAGCTTCAAAAGAAAGGTTCTTGGCTGAAAAGTCACGCAAGAAAAAGAGGAATACAAGTTGGTGTTCAAAGCCTAGCAAAGCAAGGTGTTTGTACAAGCTTGGGGTATCACTCCTTGAGGTTTCTTGGTGGAAACTCAGTCACGAACTCATCATTCACAGCTCATATCTTTGGGTTTTAGGAAGCTACAAAGGTTGTAGATTCTTGACTATCTTATGTTCTTATTATTGTATGCATTGTGTATAAAGATCCATGGCTTGGGGTCGTTTGTTAAAATGGTTTAACAACTAAATTAATAACATGTTTTAAAATTTAAATCCGCTGTGTTTTCATATAAACTAAGATGTATGAAGCTTTGATAAACATGTTAAAACCCCTACAATGGTATCAGAGCCACTTATACATATGCATACATATATTACACTTACTAGTTCACGTTTTTTTGGTGCTAGACACCACAAATCCGTGAGTTAGTGGGCTGTTTTGGTACCCCTTTTGATTTCTTAAAGATGTTACTTATGCATGTAATGATCTTTAAAAAAATCTAGATTATAAGATGTTTGTTTGTTTGGACAAAACCCATATGTTCTTGGTTAATATTGGCCAAGAAAATGGGTTAGAAGGGGCTGCCAAAAACCGTGACATATGATGTGTTTGAATATGTTGTTGTTGATTATGCATAACAAAGCCTTGACCTTTTGGATTGAATGATTGGTTGTCATGTTATATTCATTTGGGCATGTAATAATTTATTTTTTTTGTTTCAAGTCTAGTCTTGTAATTTATTATTCATATGGTTTGTAATAAATAGATTAGGAGTTTATCTTTACTAGAAAAATGTATTAGGATACATATCTTGTAAGGAAGCTCAAGATCAAGACTTGAAGAAAAGATGGACAAAGAGGATTCTTGAAGATATGGTTTCAAGTGGGGGTCCCCTTTGGTCAACCATGTGTCATGATTCTAAACCCTTAGGACATGACCATTTGACACACTTGTTTTGGCTAAACAAGTGTGATCAACTTAGTATGCTTTGTTATGCATATATGACTTGTTTTGTTTATGTTTGGTTGAATGCATATGATGATGTTTGTTTTAAATATTTGGATGTGATTAACAAACCGTCAACTAAAACAAACAATAAACAAGTAATTGGTTCTCAAATCATTAAGCATAAATAGAATGGTTCTATAAAAGGAGTTAATGGTTTGCAAAATAAAATGGGTTTTATTTAAAAGAACCAATAGGGTACTATATGGTTGAATGCATACAATCATATGGTACATAGACTTTTCTAAACAAGAATTGTGAAATTGTAAATCCTTTTGAAAAACAAGTTAAACACCATCCTTTTAAACAACACTTAGGTTACTTGCAAACTCTTAGTGGGATAAAGGTCACCTAACCACTTTGAGGGAACTTGTAACTTGAGGTGAGAATACCATGTTTGTGGGATAAAGGTCACCTAACCACTTATATAGTAAACTCACACGTGTGTGTAAGTAGGACGACTTGATTTGTAAAATATATTGAATGGATCACCTAAAATATGTTTTATAAAAGGTGTTGATGGGATAAACATGCCGTGATAAACATATGATGTTTAAACGATCCCATACCACTAGAAGTTGCAATAGGTTGCAATTGTCATTTATGACTACCTTGTTTTATTTAAGTAATGGGATAAAGGTCACCTAACCAATATTTAAATATAACGTTGGATTCTAAAATTTTGTTTATTAATAGTCTATGAGACATAAAGGGTATTAATAAATGAAATATAATTATATCAACGATTACTAATGGAACTTTGTAAAATCTTGTAGATGGCGACAACAACAACGCTAATAACGATGTACCAAACCAAACAACCAATCCCTAAGGGCGATCCTTCAAAGGGATCGTCTAACACCTAACAATTTCATGGATTGGTACCGCAACTTGAGAATTGTTCTCAAGCAGGAAAAGCGGGCCTATATCCTTGATGATCCCATCCCCGATGAACCTGACGAGGAGGATGTGGAAGCCTATAATGATTGGGTTAGATATGTGGAGGACTCCGTCCAGGTCTCTTGCTTAATGTTAGCAAGTATGACACCCGAACTCCAAAAGGAGTATGAGCTCCATGGAGCCTATGACATGATCACTCAGCTGCGGGAAACGTTCCAGCAGCAAGCTAGAGTGGATCGCTTCGAAACGGTTCGAGCGCTTCATGCATGTCGGATGGAGGAATCCCAATCAGTTTCATCTTATGTACTTAAGATGAAAAGCCACATCGACCGCCTTCAAAGGCT
This sequence comes from Flaveria linearis, assembly GCA_024085815.1. Classification (NCBI taxonomy): domain Eukaryota; kingdom Viridiplantae; phylum Streptophyta; class Magnoliopsida; order Asterales; family Asteraceae; genus Flaveria; species Flaveria linearis. The sequence goes on along the minus strand of JABSNV010000599.1, from coordinate 20,098 downwards.
GAACTGTCCCGTCTCAAAGGAGTTGGCCACGGATTTGATCCTTAATGGCCTAACTAAAAAGTTTGAGGCATTCATCATGAACTACAACATGAATGGATGGGACAAGAGCATAAATGAACTTCATTCTATGCTCAAATCAGCTGAGGCGGGAATGGGTAAAAGGGTTTTACCCGTTCTCACCATTAATGAAGGCGGGAGAAGGAGAAGGTCTCTACCCCCTCCTAAGGCAACTGTTGCCAAAGGAAAGGGGCACATGAGGGGAAAGGGGAAGATGGTTGTTAGGGCGGAACCTCCGAAGCCCAAGGAGAAGAAGCAAAAGGTTGCTGTGAACGACCCATGCTTCAAATGTGGTGAGATAGGGCATTGGATGAGAAATTGTCCAGTCTATCTCAAAGAGTTGAGAGAAAAGAGGGATGCGGGGCAAACCTCAGGTAAAATATACATGATACATATAGAACTAAATGTTATTTCTTCTAACACATGGGTATTAGATACCGGATGTGGAACTCACATTTGCAATTTGCTGCAGGGGTTCAAAAGAAATGAGCATTATGAGAAAGGGGAAATAAGTCTCTTCATGGGCAATGGTGCAAAGGTTCACGTGGAAGCCCAAGGAGACTACATTTTGAAACTTCCAATGGTTTGGAAGTTATTTTAAGTAATGTATTATATGCTCCTAGTTTGACTAGGAACATAATTTCTGTTTCCCGTTTAAGACAGTATGATTATGATTTCAAGTTTGTTGACAATGATATTCATGTTTCTTTAAATCATGTATTTTATTTTAAAGCTATACCTTGTAATGGTATTTATGAATTGGTTCATGAAAACGCAACATATGATAGCTCTATATACCAAGCAACCACCAAAAGACTCAAATTAGATTTGAGTGATACCTACCTTTGGCATTGCCGTCTTGGTCATATAAACAAGAAACGTATACAAACGCTTCAAAAGAATGGTCTTTTAAAAACAAATGAATGTGATTCATTTGATGTATGTGAATCTTGTTTACAAGGAAAAATGACTAAGGCACCCTTTAGTGGAACTAACGAAAGGGCGAAAGATTTATTAGGTATCATACATTCGGATGTATGTGGTCCTTTTAAGCCAATGACTAGGAATGGTGAGAGATACTTCATTACCTTTACCGACGATTATAGTCGCTATGGGTATGTTACTTATTAAGGCACAAAGATGAAGCTTTTGAAATGTTCAAAATCTTCAAGAATGAAGTAGAAAATCAACTCAACAAATCAATTAAGTTCTCCGTACCGATAGGGGCGGTGAATACCTAAGTGATGTTTTTCAAGATCATCTTAGGAGTTGTGGGATTGTCTCACAACTCACTCCACCTGGAACACCACAACATAATGGTGTGTCTGAAAGGAGGAATCGAACCTTATTGGATATGGTTCGATCTATGATGGCTAGAAGCATACTGCCTCTATCATTTTGGGGTTTCGCTTTGCTCTCCGCGGCCCGTATTCTGAATATGGCCCCAACCAAGAAGGTGGAAAGGACACCTTTTGAGATATGGCATGGAAGAGTTCCATCCCTATCATACTTAAGGGTCTGGGGTTGTGAGGCTTATGTTAAGACTCCCACCCCAAACAAATTAGATGACCGATCCACCAAGTGTATCTTTGTTGGATATCCTAGAGATTCTATGGGATATTATTTCTATGATCCACTGGAACAAAAGGTGTTTGTTGCCAGAAAGGGTGAGTTCTTAGAAACAAAGTTCCTTATCGAAGGAACTAGCAGTAGAACAGTGGATCTTGAGGAGGATCAAGATTCACAGCCCGATGCACGTTTGGTTGAAACTAGCACTCAATATGAGGATGTTGAGAATGATCAAGCGGTTGATCAATACACACAAAACGTTCGCAGAAGTGGTAGAACTAGTAATCCACCTGAAAGATACGGTTTTTTCATGGATGGATGCTATGTGGTAGATTCAGGTGAACCAACCACATATCATGATGCAGTGTCCAATTTGGATTGTGACAAATGGCTTGAGGCCATGAACGTTGAGATGCAATCCATGTATGACAATCAAGTTTGGGAACTTGTCGTACCACCTCTTAATTCCAAAGTAGTTGGAAGTAAGTGGGTTTTCAGAAGAAAAACCGATATGCATGGAAACTTGGATACTTACAAAGCTAGACTTGTAGCAAAGGGTTCACTCAAACTCAAGGGGTTGATTATGATGAAACCTTCTCACCTGTTGCAATGCTAAAGTCTATAAGGATATTGTTTGCTATAGCTGCTCATTATGACTATGAGATTTGGCAAATGGATGTCAAAACCGCTTTCCTAAATGGATATCTTGAGGAAGATGTCTATATGGTTCAGCCTGAAGGTTTTGTCGATCCAAAACATCCTGATAAAGTATGCAAGTTAAAGAAATCAATCTATGGATTGAAGCAAGCATCGAGAAGCTGGAATCACCGTTTTGATGAGGAGATAAAGAAATTTGGCTTTATCAAAAACGCTGATGAGGCTTGTGTGTATAAGAAGGCTAGTGGGAGCATAATAACCTTCCTAGTATTGTATGTTGATGACATACTACTATTTGGAAATGACATCCCAACCTTGGAAGGTGTAAAAACCTGGCTTGGAAGTTGTTTTTCCATCAAGGATCTTGGTGAAGCTGCCTATATTCTAGGAATAAAGATCTATAGGGATAGATCAAGGCGGCTGATTGGTTTGAATCAAAGTGCATACATGATAAAATCTTGAAAAGGTTCAAGATGGAAAACTCTAAGAAAGGTAGTGTACCTATTCAAAGAGGGACAATATTGAGCACGACTCAATGTCCAAGCTCAAAGGAGGAGCAAAATAGAATGAAGGCAATCCCATATGCATCTGCTATAGGATCCATCATGTATGCAATGATATGCACTAGACCAGACGTGTCATGCGCTTTAAGCATGACAAGTAGATACCAGCAAAATCCTGGTGATAGTCATTGGATGGCTGTCAAGAACATTCTGAAGTACCTAAGGAGGACCAAGGATATGTTCTTGATCTATGGGTCTGGTGAAGAGGAACTCATTGTAAAAGGTTACACGGATGCGAGTTTCCAAACCGATCGAGATGATTCACGATCTCAATCAGGGTACATCTTTATTCTGAATGGCGGAGCTGTTTCTTGGAAAAGCTCAAAGCAAGAAGTCGTAGCGTTGTCCACTACAGAGTCAGAATACGTCGCCGCTTCAATGGCGGCACAGGAAGCTGCATGGCTGAAGAAATTCATAGCCGATCTAGGGGTAGTCCCTTCCATTCAGGATCCCCTAGAGATCTTTTGTAACGAGGGTGCGATTGCTCAAATCAAGGAACCTCGTGCTCATCAAAAGACTCGGCACATTGAACGGAGATTCAACTACATAAGGGATGAAGTTGAAAAAGGAAAGATATGTATTCGCAAAGTCCACACTGATAAAAACATTGCGGATCCACTCACAAAACTCCTTGAAAAGGCAAAGCATGAAGGTCATGCTTGTGCCATGGGACTTAGATATTCTAGTGACTGGGTATAATGTTGTACTTTGTATTTGGATATTGGAACTTATGTTATTTGACTTAATTATATGGTTATAATTTTCATTTGTTCTTCTATTTTAGCATGTTTAAATCCGTGAATAAATAAGTTATTCTAAACGTCCGTAGTCGATCATACTTGTGGGAACAATTATGAATGTAAGACTATAATGAACTTGGATTGGTTGATATTCATAAGGTATGAATATAGAGCAAGAGGTTGCTACCAAGGTTCATTGATATCTATGGGATATAGATATTGGACTGACCCGCTCTCAATTATTTCTGCATGGAATCTTTATGATTAGTCATAAGAGATATTGAGTAAAGGCGAATATCATTGTATCCTCAGACCTGAGATACATATTGGGTCTTGATATTCACTAAGTATTGTACTTTGACTTAGTACTTTGCTGTTCTGAAAAATTGGCAGTACATAAGGCTGAGTTCAGGTATGATATGAGGTGATTGTGAGAGACGTATGTAGTCAAGATGGAATTTGTTCCTCTTATTCGTTGAGAGTAAGATGTCTAAGGCCTGTTAAAGTTAAATCATCAGAGAATGACAATTCTGTGTCTCTTGGATTTAACATGACATCTGCAACAAAAGGATAGATGATTAATTCACCTAAATCACATTCAAGTAAGGTACTTGAAAAGGATGATGTTATTGAATGGCACTTAGTCATACATTAGGGGTAGCAAACCGTTGCTAGGCGTTATTTGCTGCTTACATCAATCCTCTATGAATCTTGTGCAAGTGGGAGATTGCAAGAATTAATCTGCCCAAGGTTCATATTACATTGATGTGGCTAGTGTGATATGATCCAGTCGGGTCATACCCAATAACAAGCCAAACAAACACCGACAAACATTTATTTGATGATTAGATCATACAAATAAATATTAACACCAATTTAGAAACCGGGTTTCTAAATCATTGCTTTTGCAAATGAACAAGATTATATATATATATATAATTTGTTCATATGGGATTATTTGTTCATTTTTAATTAGTTAAACAATGACAAAAATAGTGTGTGTGTTAGTGATATAAAATTAAAATGGTTTAATTTTATAAAAGTAGATTGCAAGAGTATGTATTTATAAAATTAAAGTGGTTTAATTTTATAAAAGTAGAATACAAGAATATGTATTTTATTAAATTAGTGCAAGTGGGAAAACACAAGGGGACCAACTTACGGCCACCCCATGTGTATCTTGGAATTCCCTTTTGTTTTCAAAGACATGCAATTAATCTATCTTAAAAGACTCTTGCATTATTATTATTCTCACATACACACACACTAAGTTCTCTCATCTCTCTTTCTCCCTTTTCATTCACGGTTTTTTGAAGCAAAAGAAAGCAATTTTCAGCTTCAAAGAAACGGATTTTTCAGCTTCAAAAGAAAGGTTCTTGGCTGAAAAGTCACGCAAGAAAGAGAGGAATACAAGTTGGTGTTCAAAGCCTAGCAAAGCAAGGTGTTTGTACAAGCTTGGGGTATCACTCCTTGAGGTTTCTTGGTTGGAAACTCAGTCACGAACTCATCATTCACAGCTCATATCTTGGGTTTTAGGAAGCTACAAAGGTTGTAGATTCTTGACTATCTTATGTTCTTATTATTGTATGCATTGTGTATAAAGATCCATGGCTTGGGGTTGTTTGTTAAAATGGTTTAACAACTAAATTAATAACATGTTTTAAAATTTAAATCCGCTGTGTTTTCATATAAACTAAGATGTATGAAGCTTTGATAAACATGTTAAAACCCCTACATTTGTTTAGTAAGTAAGTTTCCAGGTAATATTGTTTAGCCGGCGGCTATAGATAGTAGTATTTATAGTTCTCATTGTAAGCTCATTCTTGAAAACCATTTCTTATATCTTGCTTACTTAGTATATTATAATCAACTCTTAGAGGATTCTGCTTCATTATTTGAGTGTAACTTAGTGAGTTTAAGAGAGAACACTTGTGTTGAGTAACCTGTATTGATCCTGCAATTGGTATCAAAGCATCCAGGCTCTTGATTGTGAGATCGTAAATCCTAAATCATCTTGACTTTTCACTCATACACTCACCTTACTAAAAAATGGCCATGAACCAGAAATCACCAAAATTTGAAATAGGAACGATGACTAAAGCTCCTATCATCACCCCTAAAAACTTCAGATCCTGGCGTATGCGCATTGAAGGCTTCATTAAGTATCAAGATAGCCAAATGTGGAGATCTATCATTGATGGTCCTTACAAGCCAGTGGTCGCATCACGGCTGGTAAAGGTGCCATGATAGAGAAAGCTGTGAAGATTACTCAGATGAAGACCGCAAGAAGACGTATATCGATAGAAAAGCCATGACTGTACTGCTTACAACCATACCAAACTCCATCATGGTAGGATTTAAGCATTGCACAACAGCCAAAGAACTCTTTGATGCTTTGACTCAGATGTACTCTAGTTCTAATGACTCAAAGAAAGATTCCATGAAGCAGCAGTTCGAAAACTTCACCATATTACTGGAAAGACTCTTAGCCAACAATATTTCAGGTATATGGATCTTATCTCATCACTTCAGTCAGTTGGAGTATCTCTTGAGAATGAAGATCTATCAAGGAAGTTCATTAGTGCACTTTCTCAAGATTGGACTCTACTGTGTCTCTATCAAGAGAACAGAGAATTTGAACACTCTCACAATGACTGAACTATTTGACATTCTTGATGGATACCGTGTAGAGATGGAAACTCTGAAAGACCACCAGATGAACAGAATCTCTAGTCCTTCCACTAGCAATGCTCTAGTTGTTGGTGAAGGATCAAGAAACCCGCAATCCAAAAGTACCTGACTAACTCCCAGTAGCAACCATGTTCTTCTAGGCCATATATCACTTTTTTGAGACACCAAGGTCAACTAGCTCAATCAAGTCCCTTCCCAGATAATTGTGCCTTTGTTTCAGGAAATGAACATTCTAGTTACTTTCAGTTCTACATTGACAAGTTAGAATGCTTTAGCCCAGATAATGTCGAGTAAATGGACATCGTCCAACAAATGGCTATACTGACTTATAGAGCAAAGAAGTTCTTTAAAAGAACTGGAAGACAGTTCCTTCAAAGCCTAACCAACATCAAATTCGGGTTTGACAAGACCAAGGCCAAGTGCTACAACTGTAATCAACTTGTCATTTTGCCAGGGAATTCAAAGCTCCAAAATCCAACCCAGGAGCCACTCAAGCCTCCACACATCCTGCCACATATAAAACTGCTTCAACTGAATAACAAACTGCTGCTGTTGCTCAAGAAGTTGACTGGAGCTTCATGGTACAAGATGTGACTCCTGCTCAAGCACTCATGGCTGAAACTGATGACAGAAAGATTATAAACATCTTTGCACTCCAGCTTGTATTGTTAAAGTCAAACTGTATCAGGACTATAACATAGAAATCAAATATGATTTGAGTCCTTAAACATCTTAAAATCTGATTTTAAAAGGGCGGAATTTGACTATAAAATTAAAATTAAAGAGTTAAAGAAAACTGTGTCCTTTTTAAAAGCATTAACAATCCAGTTATAGGACTCAAATCAAAGATTTAATTTTCAAGTTAACTGAGGCTCAAGCCCAGCTAGTCATAGCTGAGGCTAAAGCAAAGAAGTACGCTATTAAAGAGAATAACTTCAAAACCATTCTTGCATCATCCTCCCACTCAAAGATATGTTATCAAAACAAAGGTGGGTTGGGAACCAATGAAATTGCTCCACTATATTCTTATGAGTCTATCAGACAGCCAAGATGTGATACTGAAAAGCAAGAGGTTCCATCTGCTGACCCTCTATCTTATGAGAAAAAGAATGATGCAAATATAGAGACCATTACAGGGAAGGATCAGATAGAAAAATCCATCCTCACCTGTAATGAACAACCTCTAACCACCAAAGCCAGCAGAAGAAACAAAGCCAAGGCAGCCAGGAAAACTGCCAAGAAAGTAGCTGAGTCCAAGCTGAAGATAGACCCAAAGCAAAAGGGTGTATTTATCTTAGCTAGATTCCAAGTGGTTGGAAAATCTAATCCAGGAAAAGAGTGTAGTACCAACACTCCTATCCAACCGAAGGATCAGAAACTGAAGGGGAAGACTATTGAGAAATGCAAGAAACAACAGTCATCACAGCCCATAAAGAATAACATTGAATGCATAATGTGTGGTCTGCCAACCACATGGCTAAAGATTGTTACTACAATTCTGCAAGCACACATTATGTAAATAATGTTAAGAAGGAAGAAGTCAAGAGGGTTTCATATTTGGACCTTATCACATGGTTCAAATGTTAAGTAAAGGAAAACTTGCTTCCGAAGCCAAATTGCTTTCGGAAGACACTCATTCTTCTGAAAGGAAAATGGATTCGGAAGACAAGTCAAGAAAATTCCAAAAAAATAAGAGAATTCCTTTGAAACCTTCTGAAAAGAAGACTGCTTTGGAAGAAAAGGTTGTGAAAGCCTCTTCCGAGAAGAAAGAAGCCTCGGAAGAAAGCTATACTGCTCAAGCTTCATCAAGCTCATCTTCGTCGGTCAACCAAAGGATGAAATGGGTGATCCGAGAAGATGTTGTAGCCCAAACTTCTTCTTCCAAACCATAATAGAACCCTTTTGCTTACACTTTGGTTCAATTACGTTATCCACATTGGAAGAACCCAAGACCACTAAGGCTTGGGTTCCAATAGTAATTAACTTTTTCACCTTATATGCAGAAACACGAGTATGTAACGGACGGGATCGTTATAAACACCTGGTTAGTTTACAGAGACATAATAAATGCAAAGATCCACTTGTCATGACGTTACCAACACAATGGTGACTTATGTCGTGGTTAGTCAGTTCCACGACAAGCATAGTCTATCAATTAACCAATATCAAATTCAACATAAAATCCAACAAACAAAAATGTTCAACATAGCATCATAAACGAGTTCAAATGATAGTCCAACGAATGCAGATCTACTAAAATCCTTAGGGTCTCTACTAAGGCATCGACTCTATCTATCCTCTTTTGATTAATATCACCTGAAAAGATATGCTCAAAAGTCAACACAAGGTTGGTGAGTTCACAAGTTTAAACATAAACTGAAAACTTGTTGTGTATGAGTTTATGGATCATAAGTGTATATAGTTTATCATAAGTAATATCACATGAGCATCACAGCCAAACCTATGACGAACCACACAGTAATTGTCAAAACATATTCACCAAGGGGTCGATCATAGCCACAGTCAGTCTCAACTAGTATACTAACATACATGGGTGGGGGTGTCAAACCAATAGTACTATCAATACCTGTCCGTCAGCTCCAACACTGGAGTTAAATAGTTGTGATTAAAGAACCACACAGAAACTCATGCATAAGATATAGCTTGCAAACAGTGCAGGATCGTTACAAGTCACTTAACACAATGGTCTCTCTTAAACTCACTTGGTTTCACTCAACGATAAAGCAGAATATTCTAGAGTTGATAGTGATATATAAGTAAGCAAGACAAGGATAATTTTTTCAAGATACTTGTATGTATTAATTCTCAACTCAAAGATTACAAGACTCTTATAAGCATGCTCTAATGAGCTTACAATGAGAACTATATATACTACTATCTACAGTCGGTTATACTGGAAAACCAGTTGGAAAATACAACTAGACAAAATACTATAGATGCTAGAAGTATGTAAACTAAGATAAAGTATTATCCTAGTATTAGGTAGTCATGACAAGCCATGACTTACCTTTTGTCACCAACTAAGGTTGGTAACTGTACTAATCTATGATGAATGAGCAGTGTATAAAGTAAGGTCAAACATACCTGCACGAAGAAGTTCCATGCAGTCTGTCAGTGTAGCAGTTGAGTGACAGAGACCTTACTTTATCCTCCTTTCACAGTTGTTACTTCTGAAGGTAAAAACTTCCGAAGACATAAAGTCTTCTGAAGGTACTTTGGCTTCGGAAGGAACAACTCCTTTGAATCAGCTGCTTCCAGTCTTTGTCTTCTTTATACTTCGGAAGAGTAAACTTAATCTCGGAAGACTAAGTTTCTCTTCGGAAGTTCTTCTACTCTTAGCTTCAAAGGTGGTGGACTTGTCTTCGGAAATGTAGCTTTGTCTTTGGAAGACCTTCATAAATTGTACCCAAATCAAGTTTAAGTGTTTGTTTTGATTGCACCAGCCTTATCAGACCCAACAAACTCCCCTAGGCTGATGCTACCAATACATTCACTGGAACATACAAGGATCAATCATTCAACCAGTCCTAATTATACAAGTCAAGCTTGTATCATGGAGCTGAAGTGCATGTTCCTGCACACAAGATTGATCATAACATCCCTGTACCAGACATCTCATAAGGATTCCAGGACAAGGGATGTTCCAAAATGTTATTCACCAAGAACTACTCATTCAACCAGTCCCAATTATACAAGAAAAGCAAGATGCCCTTGAACCCAAACTAATCATACATGATCCTATTGGACCAGAACCAGAACCATTCATCATCAAGAGCAAGAGCATGTTATAGAAGAAGCACAACAACTGGATCAATTTTAGTTTGAACATCACATGCCTTCACCACCAAAAGCCCAAACCAGTCTGATCAACAAACACTATCTTCTCTTTTGAGAGACATTGATGATCTTTAGAAGAGCATACAAGTCAACAAGAAGAAGTTGAATACTCAAAAGTGTTTCTATTCATAGAGTATAATAAGCTCATAGAAAAGTCAAACAATAGAGCAAGAAAGCTTAAAGATAAGCTAAAAGGTAAAGATGAAGAAGTTGAAAAAGCTTAAGGTTGATCAAACAGCTTAGAAGTTGATTGTTTAGTTTCTTGAACAATAACTTGAACAAGCAAAGGAAGAGCTGAATATGAAAAACCAAGATCTTAGTAGTGCAATATTTGAAATTGCCTACTAGACTGAACAAAGAGACTCAAAAGATGTTGAGATTGATGAGCTCAAAAGTACAATTTCTGCTCAAAATGAATAAATTGATAGGCTGAATCATGAACTGGAACATACAAATACTCTCCTCAATGAGGAAGAACATTCAGAAGTTCAAGAACAAGACCTGAGTGATGAGTTTGAAGAGCAAATCATATCTCAAGCTGAGGAAACAAGCACTAAATAGTCTGAAAAGGCAATCATCATATATGAGGAAGCTTACTCTGTGGATCAACTTTTTGAAGAAACTAATCCATTTGAGGTGTGGGCATGTGAAGAGGAGACCTATGTCAGCACCTGTTAGAGCAGTAAAGAACATTTTCTTAGAGGGTAGGAGGTGTAGAGGAAGACCTAGGTTGACTTGGGATGAGTTAATTAGGCGAGATATGGTACATTTTCACCTCTCTGAGCACATGATCGAGGATAGGAGCGAGTGGAGGCGTAGGATTAAAATTAAGGACTTTTAGTAGGATCTGTACGTAGGAAGGGTAAGGTAGACTTGATGCGGGGTCTAAGGTGTACGCAGTCCACAACTGCCCTCTATAGGTGAAATGTGCCGCTTCTCTGATTTTTACAATATCTTTTTCTTAATCTGTTGGTGATTTTAATTGTATGTTGTGTGTTGTATGATATATTATTTGCTGCCCTTCTATCGTTATTGCTTTTGTTGATCGAGTCGGGGTCTCTTTGGAAGCGGTCTCTCTACCTACCCAGATAGAGAAAAGACTTGCCACTACCTTACCCCCAGACCCTGTTCTGAGTGGGATATACTGGGTTTGTTTGTTTGTTTGTTTGTAATCCATTTGAGAACATACACTACTCTCCAATCCTAAGACAACATTTTCATACACCTGACGCACAAACAATGGAAACTAGCATTGTCCCTGTGAACACATTGTCAGAAAAAAAGAAAGAATTAATCAAACAATATGCTGAATCTTTGAAAGAACCATCCAAAAATCAAGCTTCATCATCATCAAAGCCTCAATTAAGAACATATGAGAGGAAGAGAAAAGGGTTGTATCTAGCCTTTTTTAAGAAGGGAAAACAAGCAGTTCAAGAACAAGAAGAACCTGAATCTCCTCCACTCAAACTTCATAAAGTTAAAACTGAACCAGTTGATTTAGATGAACCAAAAAAACATCCGAGGCTACTGTTCTTGAAGAAGGGGAGATAGACCAATCTTATGATCAGCAACAAGAACCCGTCATTATCCTAAGTGATTCTGATTCTGATGATGAAGAAATGGATGAAGATGAGGAGATACGGATATTCAATAACTCTTCACTGATGATCCTTAAACTTTGATGGGGATTAAGTTAACAACTAGGGGATTTCCTTATGAATCATTCATACATCTTAACCTATATGAGGTTTAAGACTTGCTCAAAGACTTTCAAGAATTCATGAAAGATTAAAAAGAGCAAACTACAAAAGATACAAGGAAATCAAAGACAAACAAGAGCTTCAGAAGAATCTGCCTAAAGATCCTCAAATAGAAAAGATGACCTACTCCCAGGTTAAAAGCTGGTTGAGTCATACAAGAGTACTATACAGGTCATATGCAGGAAGGTCTATATCTGAGATGAAAGATTTAGCCAGAGAAATATACAAGAACATGCTAGCTAATGCACTTAAGCCACTGATCTTTAGACCTCATCCTGCATCTTTTATATCAATCTATCATGAAGATCCACCTGAGCTTCATTCTATGGAGGAACCTAGACAATTCATGCCTTACAGACTATGGCCTAAAGGCAATGACTTGAGAGAGATGATCAATGAGAAAACAAATTTTATGAAGCTCTATAACAAAATTACACTCACTACTGATGCCAATGAAAGGAAAATTATGGCATGGAAGTATGATGAGATCTGGGATGCAGTTTTGATCAAAAGAGTATCTGGCCTTGTCCAGTGCTTATCATACATATCCTAACTGAGATCTTTGAGCTATGAAGATAGATTGGAGCTGATGTAGTTGAGAATGATCAATCACACAAACAATCCCAGGGGATCAGATTTCTATCATATTTTGAGAGCATACATAAACAGACAATATCATGAGATGAAGGCAAAAAGAGACAGAGAAGATAAGCTTCTCATTGCCAAGCTAAGAAGAGAGCAACAGTTAACGAGCAGACAAAAGAAAACAAGTGAATAATCACCTTCTCATATTGATTATGATATTTTGGAAAGGGTTGGTTACCCTTTGAGGCCATCTGACTTAAAGTTGATTATGAATAAGATTGATGGTAATCAATACAATCATCCAATCACAAGGTGGTAATATGATGAAACCCACTTTGAAGTGGTGTTGGAGAGAAAGCTAGAAGGCAAAGAAGCATCTGACATAAGGTTCTTTGACCCTGTAGAGATAAAACTACTCCATCTATCATATGTGTCATTTCTGAAGACAAAAACATTCCCTGCTATTAAAGATGTGTTATGCAAGGGAGATTGCTGTTAATTCATACACATGCTAAGAATTTTAGGCACTGTGTATGTAATGCTGCTCTCAAACAAAGACTAGAATCCAAAAAGCAACCATTAACACATATAGAAGGTATAACAAGCATGAGAATCTCAGAAAACAACAATCTTAAGATCATGAAGGGCAATCAGGTTATAACCACACTGGTTAGTAACATTGATGTGTAGAGCTTAGACAAATCAACATTAAAGCAACTGGTCCATCTGATGATGGAAAGCAAATATGATGATCAGAAAAGTGTTGTTGACTACTTTGTTAAGCATATAGTCAATTGCAGAAATACCTTGAAGATCACTCCATTAACTGAGCAAGTCAAAGAAGCTAAAAATGATCAAGAAATTGAAAAAGATGTAGAAGAATCATTAAAGGCCACTGCAGAAGTGTAGAAAAGTGTTGATGAAGTTGATCCTTCTCACACTTAAAGGTTCACTAACAGACAAATAGACAAATCACACACCTAAAGGTTCACTAACAGACAAATAGATAAATCAAACAAACAAACATGTCTAACCTAACAAAGACATACAATTCAGAACATGCATTGCAATCTCTTTACACTTATGTAATTAGAATATCATACAATCATACATGTAACCAGACAATCATGCAAACATACATGTAATCATACAATCATACATGTAATCATACAATCATACATGTAAACCAGACAATCATGCAAACATATAAACAATAAATCAACTCAATCATGAATAACATTCAAACATGTAATCAAACAGTATAAGTCAATTACACAACCAAACCATTCATATCAAATACAAACACACACACATTAGTACTAACAAACAAAACAATAACAAGAAAACTTACGAGATGTTAACATCATCCTTAGCGGGAGTATTGTTGGACTCAACAACTGCATTAATGGAATAATGCTTAAAAGGATAATGCTTGCCATAAGCAAACATAATATGTTCTAACATTCAAACAATCATTAACTAACACATTAGTATCATTAACAATCATAAAATTCATTAATCATTATTTAAATTTCTTTTTTAGGTTTGTAGATAAAAGGAATTTTGACAAGTGTCGGCAACGGATGAAGTGTTGTCCATTACGGATGACTAAGAAAATGCAGTGGATGAAGAGCAAGTCCAAGTGCCCATAGCGGATGAACAACACACAACGAATGCCAAGTTCACAGCTGATGAACTGTCCACAGCTGATGTTTATCCACAGCGGATGAACATTCCACAACGGACAACATACAAAGCAAACACACTCAAGTGTTCACAACGGACAACATCCAAGGCACAACGGACAATTTGTCTGACTTCCACAGCAGACATCTTAACATCCACAGTGGACGACTTAGGCTTAGGATTTTATGTAATTTTCGTTTCATAAGGGTAGTTTAGTAATTGTAAATAGCTTTTTGTATAGGCTATAAATAACATACTACCCTAATCCTTTGTAAGCTTTTGAACTATCAATACAAACAAGCATAGTTATATTATTCAAGCATTCAATCACTAGCAATCACACACACACAAACACACACTGATATCATAGCATTAATCATGGGTTTCGGCACCACGATTATTGTTTGTTGAAATTGATATAATAATCTGTTGTTATATTAATTGAGAGATTAGAAATGATCCTGAGGGAATCATTATCATCAACAACTCATCTTGTTATTAGTTACTTTTGTTGTTGATTTCATCATTTTCTTTGAAAGAAACAAATTTTTTTTAAAGATCATATTATCATTTTATTACTTTATAGTTATTATACATAATTTTAATAATATCATGTGTTAGTCTATCGTTTTATAATTAATTTTTTATTCTATTTTATATTTTATTTATTTAACCGTGTAATATACGGGTTTACTAAAGCATATACTCGAATAAAGGTCAAAACTTTTTAATATATTTTACCATTTACTATGGTTACCACGTCTGGCTTTCAATGTGATCGTCAGAAACCATCGATAAATGCACTCTATTTTTTAACATTTGGAGGCATCATCCAAATCATTATTCATTTAATTTACTAAGAACATGACAAAAGAAAAAAAATCTAGGGCCACCTCAACAATTAAAACATCTTAATCAAATATTTATCACACCATCTATCAAGAATATGAGATTTATCTAAGATGTCACAAACAAGTTTTGGAAATTCTAAATTCCTGTGATAAGGTGAGGTTTACACAATCGTTAACGGGAACTTTGTTGCCATTTATAACATCTCACCTTTCACTCAAATCATTATTGTTCATTTTCTTCATGGGGAGTTGAAAAAATTGTTTTTTGGTTGTGTAAATATAGACTTTTCAATATGTCCATCATTAATTACTAATAATATTATTTATTTATTTTTATATTATAATTAATTTTTTCATAAATTAAGAAAGATAAACTTTTATTACTGTTATTTCTATAGAAATAGTTTTTTATAAAAGGATTTTTTTAAAAAAATCAATTTATTTTTTCGTAGTATTTTAAAATTGATTTTTTAAGTAAATTTTTTATAATACAAATAAATTAAAAAAGGGAGTTATAGTAAGGAAATTTTAAAAATGAAAATTTTTTAAACCGTTATTTTAAAATAAAATATTTAATTCATCTTTGAAAAAAAAAAAAAAAAATTAAAAAGTTCATATTATTGTTTTTTATTACTATAGTTATCTAATAATTTTAATAATATCATGTGTTAGTCTATCATTTTATAATTAATTTTTTTATTCTATTTAATATTTTAGTTATTCAACCCGTGTAATATACGAGTTTACTAAAGCATACACTTGAATAAAGTTTAAAATTTTTTAATATATTTTTACCGTTTAAGATGGTTACCATGTCTCGCTTTCAATGTGATCGTCATATACCATGGATAAATCCACTCTACTCTTTTAATATTTGGAGGCTTCATCCAAATCATTATTTATTTAATTTACTATGAAAATGACAAAAGAAAAAAAATCTACGGCTATATCAACAATTAAAACATCTTAATCAAATATTTTTCACACCATCTATTAAAAATATGAGATTTATCTAAGATGTCACCAACAAGTTTTGAAAATCCTAAATTCCTGGTGATGAGATGAGGTTTACACAATCGTTAATGAGAACTTTGATATAAGATTTATCTAAGATGTCACAACAAGTTTTGAAAATTCTACATTCCTTGTGACGAGGTGAGATTTACACAATCGTTAATGGGAAATTTGATACCATTTATAATATCTCACCTTTCACTCGAATCATTTTTGTTCATTTTGTCATGGGGAGTTAAAGAATTTGTTTTTCCATTGTGTAAATATAGACTTCCCAATATGCCCATCATTTTAAAACTACTCTCATTCAACCATGACTGATTGTAGAGTATCATCTCATCCACAAAACTATCCTTAAACGCCTTATTGTTGTTTGAGTTGCGATGATTATTCCAACCCAATATCTTTTAAGGGAAAGTTCCTCTAAAACTAAAAAGTAATAAATAATATTAACCATCAATCGCCTTAATCAATTGTTGAGATTAAATTATAGAAAAAAAAATTATTAGAGGGGCATTTTAGTTGACTTTTTACAAACTCATCCTACTTTTAAAACGTTCGTAACTTTTAGGCACGACATTATTTTTTATAAAAATTACACCATAAAAACGAGCGTTTTTTCCTCTTTAAAATGAGTACAGTATTGTTGGGTATCTTTAATATGGATAACATAATAATAAATTAACAATTAATTAATCTTATACATTAAAAACAATAACAAAATAGCACAATGTCTCATTGTGTCTTTTGATCATCATTGTGTTATCTTGAACACTATTGGTTTTGAAAAATATATTGGTGAAATAGCATCATTGTATATTTATAATTGTAAAACACAATGATAAATAATAACAAGTTTATATAGACTATAAAAACAATGACAATAATAACATATTATGTTATCATCAACACTATGAGTTTTAAAAAATACATTGGTTAAAGTATATTATTATGTATTTTTAATTGTAAAATACAATAAAAGACAACAAGTCTGTATCATCTATAAAAACAATAACAAAAATTACACAAAATAATCTAAAACATAAAACACGATGATTGCTACATAAAACAAATGATGTAAAATATATTTCACAATAAATGTATTGTATCATTTGAATCATTTTGAAAACTGAACACGAACCCATTTAAGTCAATTTTGAAAATCAAATTCATTATTTATCCATTTTATTCATTTTAGTGTTTCACATACAATAATTGTAGCATCTATTCAATTTAAATATTATCATTTATAAAATTATTTTATAAATGTACAAGGTTTTATTTATAAATAATGAGATTTAATTATTCAATTAAAATAAATAATTAGATTACTAAGTGCAATACTTATAAAGATTATAATGTAATTACAAATTTAATAATTGTTTTATATTAAAACATGGGTTTTATAACACTTGGGTTAAAAATTTAATTTTTCAAATTTAATTTTAAAAAGGTTTTACATTCACCCAGATATTTTTAATAGACGAGAAAGAAATAATAAACGTGAATAAAAGAATGAAATATAATTTAACCCAAAGTTTAGAGGTTAAAAGTGTCAAAATGGCAAAAAATATCAAAAGTTGGTACAAAAGTGGGCATGGCCGCCCACTCTAATCTCCACATCAACTTTCATTCGGTTTTAAAGAGAGAAAGAGCAGAGAGTTCGAGTTTCTAGAGAGAAGAAGAAGAGGAATTCGAATTCAAGGTAAGAATTCATTGTTTTAAGTGTTCTTGATTGATTTTCAGTCTCGGATACTTGCTTATATGTGCTTGTTGGGTTTGGTTGTGTGTTTTGGTGGGTTTTAGGTGTTAGAATCATCTGAGGAGCTCAAGTTGAAGAGTTTAAACTTGAGAACAGCTAAGGTGAGTTCTAGAACACATTTTTTAACATGTTTAACTAATTTTGGGGCTGGAAATACATGTAAGAATGTTTTTACAAAAATGGGTTTTATTACCCGTATGTGTATGTATGAATATGTATGTGGGTGGGTGTAAGTTCGGGATTGATTTGTAGTTATGTTCATATTATGATGCTTAGAATGTCAGTACTAAGCTTAGATCATGATACATGTTGGTTTGGGGACTGAATTATGTTGATAAGGTGTAAGTTGGTTGCCCATGCGCCTAAACAGTGGCCCATACGCCCAACGGTCAAAACTGTCTAAGTGTGCCTAAACGCCCAAAGTCCATGCGCCTACATAGTGCCCGAATGCCTAAGTGCACATGCGCCTGAATAGTGTCCAAGCGCCCATAAGGCCATGCGCCTAAGTGTTAATAATTTAAATGTAAGCTCAGGCGCCTACATAGTGGTAAAAGGCCCAAACAGGACTGGAACTCCCAAATAGTCCTCATGCGCCCTAACACTTAGAAAATATTCTGAATTTTTAGGAAAACCAGAATTATAGGGTTTGACCTGATTTGACCCATGGGCAATGAATACCCATTTTAAGTATGGTTATGTGATGGTCTATGATTATAGTATGTACGGTTGGTGCATGATATGTATATATGTATAATGTGTTATCTTTTAATGATGTTTAAACGTATTTATATTATATTATAAAATACGTTAAATATTATGTTATTACTTTACGTAGTATGACAAATGTATGAAAGAACGTAAAGAATAACGTAACAAAGTTAAAGATAACAAAGATGAGAAGTAAAATGTAACAAAAGAAAGAATGGCTTGCAAGTAAATAGAAAGGAGGTGCACGACCACGTTGTCGTTAGCTCAACTGTGTGCGATTTTTAATAACCGAAGGATGTATGTAGGGTTAATCATTAAGATTGACAAGACCTTTGTGGTATGCCCTAGGTGACTGGGCCAGCTTCAGGCACAATGTTCGTGAGTTAATTACCACAGGCCCAGCATCAGCTTCGTGCACAATGTTCAGGGTATTACCAATTGGTTTGAATGAAAGGGAGAGATGACTTGCCCTAGGTGACTGGGTCAGCTTCGTGCACAATGTTCGTGATTTAATTCACAGGCCTAGCATCAGCTTCGTGCACAATGTTCGGGGTATTGTTCATCGATCCGTATAAAAGTAAAAGAATGACGTAACATACGAAAAGAAAGTAAGAACAATAAAAGAATGATGTAATGTACGGTACGAAAGTATGAGAATGAAAGTAAGAGATAGTGTAAAGTACGAAACGAAAGAATGTATACGAAAGAGAACGTTAATGAGGACCATGAAATGAAAGTAAGTATATGTAAGTGAATGCTAATGAAAAGAATGGAATGAAAGTACGCACAAGATGATGAAAGATAACGACTGATAATGGAAAAATAATAACAATATTATCTATTTATACGTATGATGCATAATTGCGTATGAAAGCAAGAAGGGTTTTAACGAAAGTAAAGCATGTTATATTTTTATAAAACTGGAACTCACTCAGCAACGCTGACTTTTATGTATTTTCCAGTTGGCAGGTGAGAGTTGCTGAGGATGACACGGGGCAGCTACTTGACATTTTTGGGATGGCATCCATTTGTATAACAATGATGTTTTTATGATATAATGCAAATTAAGATATTTTGTAATAGTTATTAGATTGTATTACTTTGCAAAAGTTGTCATTAATATATAAAATGATTTTAAATTAATTTCCGTTGCGATGTTTTAAATAGACGTGTGATTTATATGCGATGAATGTCCAACTGTGAGGTGCCCGGGAACGGGGACTTACAAGTTTGTATCAGAGCCAGAGTTTAAGTGAAATGGCTAAATATTTTCAAAAGAAACCTAAACTTAAACTGATATTAGGACAAAGGGAAGGGATGTCAGTCCAAGTAGCTATGTGCCATCAGGTATTTCTTACATGTTAACCAGTATTATGTGCGCATGTTATTTGATTTGTTTGCCCTTAGTAGATTTAGATACTGATGTAGTCAGGATAGGAAATGCTTGGGGTATGAAGAGTAAAGTAAGTGGCTAATCACAACTGGCCACTGTAATTAGGGACTTACTATACTTGACTAATCGAGCATTACCTTGAATGACCGTGTTAGTGTTTGAATCTTATAGTGTGTTAGAGGATGGCTGGAGAAAGGTCTTCTA
>JABSNV010000576.1:0-75414 GCA_024085815.1 Flaveria linearis | reverse complement strand
TTTGTTGTGCCTGTAAGTCATAAACTGATGTTACGCCAAGCGACTAACCCCTTTTTGATGCCATCATGGCCTTGATATAAAGTCAATCAATGTACTACAATTATACTATATATTATAATTCAACAAAAGGGAAAATGGTGGATAACTACGAGATGCCCAACGGCCCCACCCTAAGTAGCAACATCTCATCTAAACAAATACTCAAAATTACCAACACGTAGGGCTGTAAACGAGCCGAGCCGAGCCGAGTCAGGATGGGCTCGAGTTCGAGCTCGAAGCTTTATCGAGCCGAGCCGAGCCGGCTCGAAAGTTTCTAACGAGCTCAAACACCGGCTCGAGTTCGGCTCGTGAAAAGCTCGAGCCCGCTCGTGGCTCGTTCGAGCCGGCTCGATTTATTTTTTTTTATTTTATTTTCACATTAATTTATATAAAAACACAAAAATATATATTAGAGTTTTATCTTTTGTTGGGTACTCCGTACTAAGGGAAACAATATCATTATTTTGAATATAAACAATTTACTGTTAAGTTATATATTTTTTAAATAAATACTTAATATTTATAAAAATAATCTTTTTTATTTTAGAAAACCTTTTTAAAATCCTAATGTAAAAATAATAATAGTAGTAGTAGTAGTAATAATGATATTATTATTATACAACATAAATATATATATACACATATATTATATGCCCGAGTCACGAGCCGAGCCAACGAACCGAGCCACGAGCCGAGCTCGAACCGAGCTAACCCTGGATCGAGTTCGGCTCGCTTAGAATTCGAGCCGAGCCGAGCCGGCTCGTTTAGATTCGAGCTTTTTTCGAGCCGAGCTTTTTTCGAGCTTTTCTCGAGCGAACTTCGAGCGAACTTCAAGCCACGAACTTTTTGTACAGCCCTACCAACACGACATGTTGATACGGGTGATTTACCGGCGTTAATAATATTTAATTATATATATTTTAAGACTTAAACAGTCTAATGGACTGATATTATAGTGTAAATGTTTTAGAGACTAAAACTAAAATGAAATATATTAACTAACTCGAGAGTAATGAGTAATCAAAATGGTTATGTTAAATATATTTCTTGAAACTTTAACGATACAGAACTATGTCTAACAACTGTAAACCTATATAACATGTTCACATAAGAGTGTAATAATCAATCATATGAATAAATATAACATTCAATAACCAATACACATTCAACAAGAGTTTTCATTTCATATATCAAACATTACATCAGTGTTACAAAATGAAAGTCAATTACGTTTAAGCTCACTAGAACTAGAACTAGGGACATGTGTACCAACAAACTCCCCTTGGACCTAGTTCTATCTAATCTTTAACCTCCTTTTTAAACTCTTCGTATCTCTTAACTCGTTCTTCTCTTGAAACCCCAGCATGAATATCAAGTGCAAAGCATAAACGTATAACATGTTGAAACTGCAGTGCTTGCATGATATCCTGCGTATCAAAAAATAGTAGCCACTTGTACAGTATGTAAACATCAGCTGCAGACAAGTTTGTGAGCCACATTGGGTCAAATACCCTTATTTTCTCTACCGTTCCCTCCCTATCCAAAACTATGACGGCCTCTCCAGTGCGCCAGTCATAACCACCATTTGAAATGGGGTGCAAATCTTATGGCATCTCCCTCAATAGAATACGAGACATTATGCACGGAGGGTGCCATTTCAAGACAACCTTTGGTCTTTCCTGAGGTAGGGTCAACCTCTGTCTTATGAATGAACCTTTTAGGCTGTTGAGGTTTGAAATTGACCCACCTCGTATGGTACTCCTTCTTCATTGCCTTCTCGAACCATCCCGATATCTTTCCGGGAACAGCATACAGGAGGTTCAAGTTGGCTAGACGGTTTAGCTCAAATCAAGGGAGAGTTTTCAGATCGTGTGGGAATCTGAAATACTATATGCCCTTCTCTCTCTTGACAGCATAATACCTTGAGATCCTTAAAATCGCCCAACTTATGATCTTGCCAAACACCTTCTTATGCTTCTTTACCTTGTAGAGCTTAGTGTAGGCGTTGACTTTGTAAGCACTCGCTGTTTCTCTTTATTTCCTCCAGGCAGGCTGCCCACTCAGCCTTTTGGGATGCTAGATTAGCATCATCTGCCTGAGGATCTTCTTCTGTAGCTTCTTTTGCAGCTATCTTTTCTTCCACTTTGTCGAATGCACTGCTGCCAAATGTTTCTCCCAGATCGGTAGTACTTCGCCTTCGGTGTTAGTATACTGGGGATAATGGTCAGCAGTCACATCCTCGATCTCCACCTCGTCTACATCTTGTAGCTCCTCATCACTAACTACGTCGACTTCTGGAGCATCCTTCACCAACTCATCTGGATTTAGACTGAGCAGTTCAGCAATCTGTTCATCAGTCATATCGTGGATTATCTCTCCCTCTTCAGGTGTGTAGCTGACAGAGCGATGTACTATCACTTGCAAATCAAGAATCATTGTCAATTGAGTCTCGATTTGTTGAAGGGGTACCACATCATGCTCGTTAGCCTGTTTGGTTGAACCTGTTAAAGAAATAAGCAAACACAATAAGAGTTAGTATACATGATGCACATGACAAATGGCAGTTCAACTTTTCATTTATTTATTTAAATAAACATTGATACATGATTTCAAGAACAAAAGTTTAATAACTTAAAGACATCTAAGCTTTATTTTTCCTTGAATCATAGCCGCGTCTTCTTCAGATGGGGAGGTAGGTGGGGCAGACGATGATGCTCATTGGTCTTGTTTCTTCTTCGTGCTTTGCTCTTGACCTTGAGCAGAGGTAGATACAGCTGTATCTCCTTCATCGTCCTCATTATCATCCTGCCTACCTCTTGCTTCACCACCACCCTCCACATCATCATCATCACTGTCATCCTCTTCATCATCATCCTATCATCATCTCCATCATCGTCTCTTTCTTCACCAAGCTTCAGAGGCTCCTCCTTAGATCCTTTTAGTTAGAGCATGATCTTCTTGTTTGCAGCCTCTAACTCCTCCAGCTTCTTGGTAGACTCATCCTTATGCTCTTGGAGTTTGGCGATCTGCTCTGCCTGCTGTGAGATCGCTGAGCTTAGAAGCATTTAGCTCCACCAGCTGACGTAGCTGTGCAGACTTCTCACATCAGCGGCTAACAGCTTCAGCACCATCCTGTTCAGTGCTGCCAGCTGTTCCTCCACTCCAATGGGAGGGAGGATGATCCGGTAGGGAATGTGGAAGGGCCAGCTTGGTGGCTGGTGGTGGTAGCAGTGGCGGTGGTAAATATAGGTGGTGGTGAATAGATGGGTGGAGAGGTTGAGGTTGTAGTGAAGTGGAGTATAGTGGTGGGAGGTGTAGTGGTAGTGGGTGGTGTAGTGGTAGTGGGTGGTGTAGTGGTAGTGGGTGGTGTAGTGGTAGTGGTGGTGTGTGGTAGAGGTGGTGAATGAAGTATGAACCTCCGTCTCTTTGGCTTCATCCCATGGGGCTGAGCCATCGTCTTCCTCCGAGTCCCCCTTGACCCAGAGGCTCCCCCTTGGCTACTGGGCTGGTCTGGGGTGTATGATGGATCAGAAATAGCCTCCCCAGACCCGCCCGGACGTCCACCAACCGTCCTAATCCCCCTCTCGGTGGCAACCACCCGGCTGCCCACCGTCCGAGTCACGGCTACTCTCCTCCGACTCCTCCTCTTCATCAGGCTGGAATCCTGATGGAACCCAGCAGTAGATAAATCACCTTGTGGAGATGGTGGAGATGTAACATCAGCAGTAGTGGTCTGTGTATGAGAAGGACCTGTATCTCCACCATCACCACTATCATCATCATCAGAGTCGTCATCAGGTAAGACTATATGCTCTGTATCTGAATCACTATCATCGTGGCACCACTTCCTCTTCGCTGGCGCCACATAGTCCTCACGGGCCAGATGCCCAAACAGACTCCTTACCGGGGGCTTCACCTGCTTACCCCGGTACACCCTCATCCTCCCGAGGGTGGTGTCATCCATCACCTCGAGGACAACAGCATCCTCCTTCTCCTTGGGCAGCGAAGGGAGCTTCTGATCTATAATCATCTGCATAAAGCGTGGGTACATGCAGAAGCTTTCTTTCCCCTTCGCCTCAATGTTCTCCACCATATAGGTGAAGATCATCCTCGAAAAGCTGAATGGATGATTCAGCACCAACGCCACGTAGGCGTTCTGCATCTGGTCGGAGAGCTCGTCAAAGCCACCCTTCCTGGAGGCGATGCATCTCAGTAGAACATGGGCTAAGTATTTGAACTGGGGCACAAGTTGCTCTTGTTGAGCATACTTGCGTTGATGTCCCCCGAGTACTTAGCCCTCATAAAGCAACCTCGAACAGTAAGGGGATGTAATCGAGTGGGGCAGTCAGCATCATCCCCGAGCTCTAACACTATCCTGATATCTTCGTCTGACATATCTCGAAATATACGATGGGGCTCAGAGGACCTATCAACTACAGCGCTTTCCCAGAAAGCCTGCTGTACTGATCTGTAAGGTGTGCACTGTGTCGATATAGCTTGAATATCCTCGATCGGCGCAAAAAGAAATAATGCGGCAAACTCCGTAGCATTGCGGGAAGAGAGATCAAGATGAGCACATATGTTGTGCTTAGTACTCATCGTCCACCGACTCGCCATTTGTGACACAAAGTAAATAAACATTAGTACGTGTCAAGGAATACCAGATTTGTTCCATGAACTTGAAAATTTTGTTCAGTCATGCGACTGAACTGAGCGACTGAGATCTAGTCGTGCGAATGTGTTGTGCGACTGAGATCTAGTCGTGCGAATGAGCTATGCGACTGAGTTCTAGTCATGTGAATGATCTCATACGTACGACTGAGTCATGGGACTGGACTTAGTCGTATGTTCTCTCATGCGTTTACCTCAGTCGTGCGACTGAGCTCATACGCATGGTTCAGTCGTGCGATTGAATCATTCGTCCATCTCAGTTGTGCGGTTGAGCCATTTGCATAGCTCAGTCGTGCGATTGAAGTTCATCAGGGTGTCCAATCGCATGTCCGACTGTTGGTTTATTCAAATTCAATTTTTGAGCAATACTTGATGTTAAACGTTGTGGATTGACTCGTTAGGTTCGCAGGTGAACGACTAAACCCCTAATAACTTTCTTTTGATCAAAATGCTTAGTTTTAGTGGTTTTTAGTCACATTTAGGTTCGGTTAACATTAGGTCTAAATTTCAATCCTTTTAACGTATAGTAACTGATTTTTCGTGCTAACTTTGTCGCGCAATACCTGGATAATCGAAACAAAACGTCAGAGAGTGTCAACAATGGTCTATAAAGATCTAATGAATTTTTGGCAATATAGGTTATGTCGTGCGTCTGAGAGGCGATTTGGGAGAATGAAACGACTGTGACCGACTCTCCCTCTATTTACACTAGGGCAACCTTCAGTCGTGCGACTGAGCCTAGTCGCACGATTGATTCATGCGACTGAGCTTCAGTCGTGCGATTCGCCCATACGGTCACCTCCAATCGTACGATTGAGGTCATTCGTGCGACTGTCACAGTCGGTCACCTTCAATCGTGCGATTAGGTTCATTCGTATGGTCCAATCGTACGACTGGTCCATACTCATGGTCCAGTCGTGCGAATGGGTCATACTTATGAAATTTAAACTTTTTGACCCTTTAACACTTAGCCCCTTATAACAGTAGATAAAACATTTTGAGCATTTTATCATCTCAGACATGACCATTTAGAATTAAAGAACCTTTGATCACCTCAGACGTGATCCATTTATCCAACTGATCACCTCAGACGTGATCCATTTATCCAACTGATCACCTCAGACGTGATCCATTTATCCAACTGATCACCTCAGACGTGATCCATTTATCCACCTGATCACCTCAGACGTGATCCTTTTACCTTTTCAGAAACAAGTGATTCAAGATTAACGTTAAGTTCATTGTGTGATCTTTTCAAAGATGAATAACATAGCACAGTCCGACACTGACACACTTTACAAATAACTTGAAAAGTAAACTAAGTTACAAAATAAACATGTTTTGTGATTTTTATTAGGGAATGGTAGAATAGCCTATTAGCATTAACATCATTCCTAAGACAGATTCATTTGGAATCAGACAGGCATTAACACAATTACTTGGAACTTTTTATATATATTGAAATGGAAACTAACATATTTACATATCACAGTTACTTATCCATCTACGACTTCTAACTGCCAACTGGAAATCATGCTTGATCTGATATGTAACACACATTGATTTTGAACATCAGGCAGTGCAGCTACGACGATTGTTAGTATACTTGTCCACTTAAATCCATACATAGATTTTTGACACACACTGGTGATTAAATAGGTGAATTAGATCAACAAGTATTTGTGTGTCCCACAGGTATATGGTAATCAATCTTCCTCAGGAGATTTTTGAGTGGTCTAGGGAATAAGAAGATTTGGTTCTAAGAACTATCAAAGAAATGCTAAGCCTCAGGTCAGTGCCATCGCACAACAGAGAGGCGCAAAAAACAATGAATTCTTAGAATGGATAGATTATGCTAAGCCTCAGGTCAGTGCTATCGCACAGCAGAGAGGCGCAAGATCTATCTTCTTCTTAGAGCAATATACTATAATAATACATTTAAGCAGTGACTTTTGTCATCTTTTGCTAAGTTTTTCAGGTCTTTGCACACATTTGTGGCATTCAATTGCTCCTCACCCCTTACTGGAAATTGATTGATTGTGCAAACCAGGGATACCATGGGAACCCACAACTTGTTGATTGATTCAGATTTGAAGTTGAATCACCAATGATGTCTACTAGTCTATTATGTTAAATCTACTAACACATCGTATAATGAACTAGCACCTCCCTAGATCGACTTTCTCCATGTAATTACAGTAACAACCAAGTGTACTATCATTTTCCAACATTGTTGGACTTAGAATCCTCTGACTAACAGTTTTCTGTGATTTAATTGAAATAAAGTTGCAAAAATTGAAAATCTTTTTGGTGTTCCAAGTAACTCGACGCCCGTGTACTATCACTCTCCATTGTATTGAATCTCATTCTTAAATATGTTGTTTTTGCCTTTTTAGCTTATCTGCCCTCCCCCCCCCCCCCCCCCTTTTAAGTAAATAAATATTGAAACTAAACTAATCTCCCCCTAAAATTCTAAAACCGAAAATATTTTTGTGTTTTTGAATTTTTAAGACAGGAAATTGAAAACAGATGAATAAAAGAAAATGAAAAGAAAAAGAAAAAGGAAAAGAAATTAAAGAAGTGTCGGACTAAGCATTTGTCTCTTCTAGAATTACGTCACTTTTCTCTTTCACGCCGTTGACCTCTAAAAGATAGAAAAATCTGGGTTTATCAAACGGTTTAGTGTAGAGGTCGGCGCGTTGAAAATCCATGTTTATTTTAACTACATAAATTAATTGTTTTTCATAGCAGTCACGTATGAAATGATACTTTATGCCGATGTGTTTTGTTTTAGGGTGTTGAACAGGATTTTTAGTTACAGCTATGGCAGCAGAGTTATCAACAAAAATAGGGGTATTAGAAAATTGCAAACCGTAGTCCCGCATTTGCTGTTGGATCCAAATGATCTGAGAGCAACAACTTGCAGCAGCAACGTATTCAGCTTTGCATGTTGACAAAGCAACAGATGTCTGCTTCTTGCATTGCCAAGTGACTAAACACCTTCCAAAGAATTGACACCCTGCTGATGTTGACTTGAAGTTCATCTTGCAGCCACCATAGTCTGAATCACTATACTCCGTTAGCTCAAAGTCATCATTATGAGGATACCACAACCCTAGTGTTGGAGTACCCTTCAGATAACGAAAAATCCTTTTCACCCCGATCAGATGATTTACTTTTGGTTTTGCTTGATATCTTGAGCACAGACATATGGTGTACATGATATCTGGACGCAAGGCAGTGAGATACATAAGAATCCATCATCTCACAATACATAGTGGTATACACCAATCCCCATTCTCATCAGGTGCCACATCATGGTTTGTGGCAAGTGGGGTACCGGCAACAGTGACATTTTCCATATCAAATCGACTCAGAATGTCTCCAACATACTTAGTCTGATGCAGAAAAATACCGGTAGGTGTTTGATCCACTTGTAATCCCAGGAAGAACTTCATCTCTCCCATGACACTCATTTCAAATTTTGCCTTCATCACAGATTCAAATTCTTTACATAATTCTTCGTTTCGAGAACCGAAGATTATGTCATCCACATAAATCTGCACCATTAGTAAATCTCCATCTTTTTCTTTGATAAACAACATGCAGTCAATCACCCCCCGGCGAAAACCATGCTTTAATAGGTGGGTGGAGAGTTTCTCATACCAAGCTCGAGGAGCTTGGTGCAGCCCTTACAGAGCCTTTTCCAGCTTGTAGACTCTGTCCCGATGGTAAGGATCCTCAAATCCTTCGGGTTGATTGACGTAGACTTCTTCACGGATTTCCCCATGAAGGAATGCACTCTTTACATCTAGTTGATAGACTTTGATCTTCATATAAGATACATAGGCTAGGAAGATACGGATTGCTTCCATTCTAGCCACAGGTGCAAACACTTCATTGTAGTCGACTCCCTTGACTTGTCTAAAGCCTTGAACAACCAATCATGCCTTGTTTCTGATTACGACACCTTGGTCGTCCTTCTTGTAGCGTAGCACCCATTTGGTGCCTATTACTTTAACTCCTTTAGGCCTATCAACAAGTGTCCACACTCCCAGTTTCTTGAACTATAGCAGCTCTTCCTGCATAGCGTTGACCTAGGCCTCATCTTTCAGGGCATCGCTTACGTGTTTGGGCTCGACTTGAGAAACAAAACATTTGAAAGCCCCATCATTCACGTAGCCCTTTTCTATAATTTCAACATAATCAGCAGAGCAGATCTGATTTCTCGTCTGCACACTGGAGTGAAGATCCCCGATGATACTCTCCGGAGGATGATTCACACTGATCCTAGTCACGGGTGTCGTAGGAACGACAACTTCAGTATCCAGATTTGAAATGGTAGATTCAGTATCCGGATTCCCTGATGCATGTTCAGCATCTGTTGAGCTTCCATCTTGACTAATGTTATGCTCATTGCTTGTCTCAACTGCTTCTTCATCGTCTGATGAATCATCACTCTCGTCCTGAGCAGCTGCTGAAGATCTTGAAGCACCACAGGCTGGTGTCACAGTGCTGGTATCCAGATTCGGTGTATTTAGGACATCGTACATCATCTGAGCAACAATCTTTTCATCTGAATCTATCTGAGGAAGGTTGAATGATTTGAAAAAGCCATCGTAGTCGAAGAATGACGACGGACCTTTTCCAGCAGGGGGATGGTGTATCGTTGCACATCGACGTTGCACCACACTTCTACCTGACCTGTCGAGTTGTTATAAACCCGTTTGTCTGGTATGCTGTACCCAAGAAGATCCCCTGATCTGTTTTCTCGCTAAACTTGCCCTCCGGAGTTTTCTTCAGTAACGTGAATGGAGCTCCGAATGGTTCTAAATACTCCAGGTTAGGTTTGCGCTTCTGAAGCAACTCATAGCAAGTCTTCCCATGCTGCTTGACTACTAACACATGATTAAGCGTGTAGCACGCATTGGCAACAACTTCATTCCAGAATCGTACTGGCAGTTTTGAATCCGCCAACATAGCCCTTGGAGTCTCGATCAAGCTCCTATTCTTGCGTTTAGCAACTCCATTCATTTGTGGCGTGTATGCAGAGGTGAACTGATGAACAATTCCCTTTTCCTTGTAGAAAGCATCCATCCACTGATTCTTAAATTCAGTTCCATTGTCTGAACAAATCTTCCTGACTTTCAGATTGTAGAAAGACTCCATTGTAGTGACGAGCACCTTGAACGATTCAAATGTTTCAGACTTAGCTTTCAGAAACATCACCCAGGAGAAACGTGAGTAGTCATCTGTGACTACAAAGCAGTACCAGTCTCCAGCGATACTCTTTGTGCTGACAGGACCGAAAAGATCCATATGCAGTAGCTCCAAGGGCATCTTGATAGAGTTAACGTGCTTGGTCTTGTGATACTTCCTGGTCTGCTTTCCCTTCTTGCACGAGACACAAAAATCTGGAAGTTTGAAGTTCTTTACAGTAACTCCCTCAACTAGGTTGTTATGAATCAGATGATTCATCTTCCTGTGATTTATGTGTCCCATTCTCCTGTGCCATGAGATGGATTCCTTCTCTGTTGCCTTTGATAAAAAGCACTGAACAGTGGACTTAGTAGTAGAAGCATTTGACATATCCAAGACGTACAAATCATTTTACCTTGACGCTGACATTAATACCTGCTCCTCAGGAATCTCCATTTCCTTCTTCAGAATGTAACACTTTCTATTGTCAAACATAACTTTGAATCCCTTATCACATATCTGAGAAACTGAAAGCAAATTGTTTTCTAACTGTTGAACGTAATTTACTTTATCAAAATTTACCTTTCCATTACCTACTTTTCCTTGTGCGGTAATGTATCCTCCTTTGTTTCCAGCGAAAGAAACATGTCCCCTTTAATTTGTTTGACGTTGAAAAGGAGAAACTGATTTCCCGTCATGTGCCTGGATGCTCCGCTATCTACAATCCATGTGTTGGTAGAAGCACTATAGCAGACAACCTGCACACAATAGAAAATAATTAGTTAAGGAGGGGGACCCAAGCCTTTACTGGCTTGGGTTTCCCAGAGGCATCGCACATCAGAACTCGATCCACTGTCCTTTTGGAGTTGGAGAAACCTCATTCTTCTGCTTATCAACACTATTAGACATATCAGATGTTTTAGCTTTCCACAGACCATCCTTGTGTAAGGGTTGTTTGTGGTAAACTGATGACTGATTTACAGTTTGAACTTTAGATTTATTTTAAAAGCAGGTTTCTCCTCAGGCATCACAGACTTGCCAGTGACTTGTCTGTGTTGTCTGTGATGTTGGGGAGAGACATAAGACCGAGCAGGTGTTTTAGACCTAGAAGGTGTCTTAGACCGAGCTGGTGTCTTAGATCTCTGTTTTGAAGAAAACGGTTTAACTTCCTGATCTAGTTCAACTTTAAGCCTAGGGGTCTGATAGTGAGGACAGTGTGAAGAAATGTGACCTCTTTGTCCACAAGTATACATGATCTCCTCTCAACAGACTAGGAGATCTCTTGTGGGGTGGGGAGTACACTTCAGGCATGGGTCTTTTGTCTCAACTTTAGGTTTTTCACCTTCTTTGACAAATTTGATTTGTTTAATATTATGATTACTTTGTCTTTTAACATGATTGAGATCTTGCTTAACACATTTAGACTGAGTAGGTTTTGAAGTCTTAGGTTGTGTTACAGCAGATTGTGAACCCACCCAAGAGTTACATTATCATCATTTTCCACCCGGTCCTCAATGACGGTTTTATCCTTTGTGCCTGATGTTGAAGTCTTCTGATCGGTAACCGGAGGAGCAGTTTAACTGCAGTGTCCGGATCACTGACCAGAGGAGTAGTCACCACATGGTCCTTGATGGGATTATTGTTAACTGGTCTCTGTTTGGTGTTCAGGAGGATCTCATATGGTGGAGGCACAACTTTATAACGCAGCCCTTCCCCGTTGTTTCTTTCTTTAACCAAGTTTTTCAAGATGTGAGAGGAACTAGCTAAACTATGTAGTTTTTGCTTTAAGGATTCATTTTCAACTTGTAAAACAGCTCTATCCTTTTTAGTTTCCTCAATTGTTTTTAAGTAAAACTTTATGTCATTTTTTTGGTTAAAAGCAACAACTTCAGTTTCTTTTAATTGTTTTCTCAGCAATTCAATTTTCTCTTTAAAACTGCTTTCATTTTGCTTTAAAACTCTATTAGCCTCTGTGCAAAGTTTTAAGTCGTTTAATAAGTTACCATTATGTTCTAATAACCTAGCAAATTTCAGATCGATGCATTCCCTAAACTTATCACATTCAACACAAGCATGTTTATCAAAGAGATCGTCTTTCGTTTCTACCTGTGCAGATGTAGAGGTACCAGCCATGAAAGCAGCCTGAGGTTCCTGGTGTGCTGCAGATTCTACACTTAGTTCATCCTCCACTAGTTGATCAACAGTGCCATAGTCTCATTCACATCAGTAGTATCAAGCTCAACTGAGTTCTCCCCCTCACTCGCTGAGTCGTCATTCAGATCATCAATGAATGCAATGTTAGCTTCACCATCAGATAGGAAACGGAAGGACCGGTCTTGTCCTTCATCACCCTGTGCTACCATTGCTTTGGAGTCATGGCTGGTTGATGTTTCCTTTAGAGTCTTGTCCTTATCCTGCCTGTTAAATGATGAAAACAGTTGCCATTTCCTGTCTTCTTAGGTTTGACACCCTCTCTCTTGAAATGGCCTTTTTCACCGCAGTTGAAACAGGTGACTTTTGACTTGTCAAATCCAAAAGCTGTATCCTTTGTAGCCACCAGGTTCTGTACCGTCTTTTTAACAAACTTCTTAGCTCTACGCACAGCACTAGCGAGAGCCCACATGATATCCATTCGCTCCAGCTCAGTTTCATCCACTTGCTCATAATCTTCGTCAGCCAAGTAGCAGTTACCAATCTTTCCAGCTAATAACCCATCATAAGAATGTGCCACAGCAACAAGTAGATCCATATGCTCCTTAGCCACTTCCACAGTTACGTTGCCCAGATGCTCTGTCATTAACTTCATCGATTTAGATTCTACAGAACTGTGTTGAACCCCTGATGAAACATTTGACTCACTACCTGAAGTTGCACTTTGAGCGTTTGCTGATGTGTTAGACACGAAAGCAGTCTGCAAGGGTGCACTAGAAGACGCTGTAGTAGGAGTCACATTGTAGAGAGAAGGATTCTGAGTGTAGGTTCCCTTCTTAGACTTGTACTTATGTCGTACCTCTTCCTCCCTCAATTTCAGAATAAAATCATTTATGTCCAATGTCTCCAGCACAGAATTATGTCGTAAAGTGGAAACAAATGAATCCCACTTATCAGGTAACCATCAGCCAAACTTGACACTTTATCTTCCATGGACGTTTTAACCCCATGAGTGTGTAGTTCACTCATCAAATGATAGAAGCGGTCGATCACATCATCCAAACTTCCATTCCAATAGACGAGAAGTTATCAAATTCCTTCTTCAAAGCTTTAGCCTGTAGAGACTTAAGTGTTGAATTTCCTTCATAATAAAAATGATAGAGCCTTCCATAACTTTTTGCACCGCTTGTGTTCTGAGAACTGATGGAAGATGCCTTTCGGAATGGACTGTGTCAACAATGCATAGGCCTTCTTCTCTGCATTGTATAAAACTTTTTGTGCGTCACTCAAACCACTGAGAGTCGGTGGAATACCATCAGCTCCAACTTGCATATTGTAGCCAGTCTCAATAGTGCTCCATAAGTTTGTATCCACTCCATTCAGATGAATTTCAAACCGTTGCTTCCATTGAGGATATTCGTCAAGAGAAAGAAGCTTTGGTGGTTTGTTGTGATTCCCTATCTCATTCTCCAAAGCAAGAGATTCTGAATTCAAGAGTCCTTCCCGGCTGAGAGAGCAAAGTTCTGTGTATCCATAATGAACTAGTCTGAAAACTTGACAAAACTGTGTATGCGACTGGGGATGCGACTGGGACTCAACCGTGCAATTGAGCGTAGTCGTACGAATGAACAAACGACTGGGCCAATCGTGCGATTGAACTGTGCGAATGAAGTTCAATCGTGCGATTGGGTCAATCGTGCGACTGAGACTGCTGAATTCGAAATGTTTCAAATTTTTCACGTAATTTGACCTAAAAACACAATTTTCAGAACCCTAATCGGCTGAAACTCGAAATAGACTAACTTTTGAACACATGCACTCGTAAAAACTGAATTTTAATGCAACAAGAACGGATCTTTTAATTGAAAACGTTGACTTTTGCAAAAACACGAATGAATCCACGTAGAATCAAGAGCCAAAGCTCTGATACCACTTGTTAAGACCGTGTACGTACGAAGTACTAACTGATTCAACGTGAAACCAGATCAAATAGTGCGGAATCCTATTTGATTGGCGATCCAATCAGGGAGAACGTTAATCCGATCAAAACTAACGATTAGAATATGTTAAGAATTGATTAGAAGTGATCAGAAACGTTCTATGAAGTTGGAAGGGACTCCCTGGACGAACAAACACGTTTAGGGTTAAGAATTCTCGAAGTGTTTTGTTTTTCCACGAATTAAGTGGTATTTATAGGTTACAGTTTTCATTCGTACGACTGAGCCATGCGTATGGATCAGTCGTGCGACTGAGTCGTACGATTGATTCATTCGTACGACTGAGTCAGTCTTATGACTCAATCGTGCGTATGGCTCAATCACCTAGTTAAGTCGTGCTACTAGCCCATTCGTATGGTCCAATCGTGCGACTGAATCATGAGACTTAGTTAAACATATTCCTGAAACTTTAATGATACAAAACTATGTCTAACAACTGTAAACCTATATAACATGTTCACATAAGAGTGTAATAATCAATCATATGAATAAATATAACATTCAATAACCAATACACATTCAACAAAGAGTTTTCATTTCATATATCAAACATTACATCAGTGTTACAAAATAAAAGTCAATTACATTTAAGCTCACTAGAACTAGAACTAGGGACATGTGTACCAACACTAGTAGGACCAAACATCAAATGCATCTCAAATGGACTTCGGTACACTAGAAAAGGCCATCAACATATGGGTTCAACTACATCTTGCATGAACACAGGGTGAACAATATTGAAAAAAACCCAAATCACTACAAGGAAGAAGACCAATAGTCGTCGCTAATGACTCGTCGCTAATGAATACCTAGTCACCGCTAAAGAGTCGCCGCTAAAGGTGTCACGCCTAAAGAGTCGCCGCTAAAGGTGTCGCCGCTACTACCCTTTTTGCGGCAACAATTTCGCCGCTATATATGCTACAAAATTCCGGGAAGGACATTTAGCGGCGACACGTGTCGCCGCTAATAGTCAATTTTCCATTTTAAATTTTTTTTTATTTTTTTAATTTCTATTTTTATAAACCGAATAATCCTGTGTAAAAATAAACCTAGATTTCCAGATTTCCCTACAACACAAATAACATAAACATACAAATAGTATTAAGAAGTACAATACGAGGTTTAACTAAATATGCTAAATACATTGTTTAACTTCAACTTTAAATGTCGTTAAAATAAACTTAAACTACTTAACCACTATCCTATTCATCGTCCTCGTCCGAATCATCTTCATCAGCTTGTTGTCTACCTTTTTGAGAGGAATAAGTTGCGTAATTTACGACATAAAGTTTGTATTTTGAAACAGACTTGCGATTTGAGCCTACAAAACAAAACATACAGTATAAGTTGTTGTATTTTGACAAAGTATAAATTATAAGATCACATATCTAACTTTAAGTATATAATATGTTCTTCTATCATTTGATCCATTTCAAACAAAATGTACATAATTCAACTTAAATTTAACTATTTTAACCCGTTTAAGATAAACCAACAATGATACAGTTAACACCTTCAAGTTTAAGCAGTTAAAGTTTATTTTTACCCATTTTGACCCTTTTTAACTCAAATTAGCGTGGTTTTTACTATATCAAGTGTTTGTATCATTTTGATCTATTTCAACCAAAACGTACATAATTCAACTTAAAGATAGGAACTGTTACTTCATATAATCTCTAACTTCTTGACAACTATTGAGGACAAACCATTCTAGCTTAAGTTTTTCGCATGGACAAAGATATTTCATCTTTTTTGCGCTAGCCGGATGATATTTTGGCTCAAATGCATGTATCTTTCTTTTTTTAAAAATGATATCCTCATTTCTATCAGGGCGATTGAACTGAGTCTCAACATCTCGAAGGTATCTCGAACAAAATGATAAAGCTTCTTCAGCAACATAACCTTCAGCTATACAACCTTCTGGCCTTGCCTTGTTTCCGACATAATTTTTTAGTTTTTTCATATACCTTTCAAACGGATACGTCCATCTCATACACACTGGACCACCACGAATCGCTTCATCAGGTAAATGCAAAACTAAATGAACCATAATGTCAAAAAACGCTGGAGGATAGATCAATTCTAACTTGCATAATATTATAAGAATGGCCTCCTTAGCTTTCTTCATATCGTCTATTAGTAGTGTTCTGGAGCAAAGTTGCTTAAAAAATGTACACAGATCAACTATTGGTGTATAAGTATCTTTGGCCAAAAAACCTCTAACACAAATCGGTATCAAACATTGCATAAGAATATGACAGTCATGCGATTTTAACCCAGTAATGTTAGTATTGTTATCTATCACTCTCTTGCTTATATTAGATCCGAACCTATCAGGCAATTTTATATTTTTTATAAACTCACAAAATAACTTTCGATCACTGGTCTTCAATGAGTATTTTGGGTGGGGGCCATACCACTTGCCATTTTTTCTCTAACCATTGCCTACTCCGAATATTTAGATTTTTCAAGTAAACCCGTGCGTTTAGTGTATCTTTGCTCTTTTCATTTATTAAAAGAGTACCTAGCAAACTATCACACATATTTTTCTCTATATGCATCACATCTAAGTTGTGTTTTAGCTGTAGAGAAGACCAGTACTCAAGTTCAAAAAATATGCTTCGTTTGGACCAATTTAACCCATACTCCTCCCGCTTTGATTTAACACCTCCAAAATCAGGATCCTTACCCGGTAAACGGTGGTGGAGCCGACTAAGTTGAGTTTCTATGTCAGTATCACTAAATTGTTTCGGAGGGGCTCTTATCTCGGGTTCCCCGTTGAAGTTCAAACTTGTTCTCCATTCATGGTTTCCATCTAAAAATCGACGGTGACAAACATAAACGACTTTATTTGTGACATGCATTGAAGGAGTATCTTCGTTACAAGTCGAGCATGCTTTGTAGCCCTGCCCGCTCCAACCTGATAGACTACTACGAGCCGGAAAGTCGTTTATAGTCCATAACAAAGCTGCCCTCATTGTGAAAAATTTGTTTGTCGCCATGTCTTTAGTACGTACGCCCGACACCCATAACTGCTTAAGCTCATCCACCAACGGTCACAATTTAAAAACCCCCCCCCTCTCGCGTCAACAGACGAGTCAACAGAAAAGAAGAAAAACATTTTGGAAAAACCCCCCCCCCCCCTCTCGCGTCGCGCGACGGGGTATTGGGTTTTCTGTCGCGCAGCGAGGGACTTCAGAAGTTCAGTTTATTTACAAAAATGCCACCGCGTCAGATTTCAAGAAATTAACCCCCTCGCGCTGCGCGACGGGGAAATTGGTTTTCCCTCGCGCGACGCGAGGGCCCCTCAGACGTGAAAAACATGTTTAAGTGTTGTTTAAGTCGTTTTTGAACCCTAATTACGAAATAACAACTGAGAGCGGCTGAAGACGAAGGAGAGAGGCGATTTTGAGCATATTGGAGTCATTGGAGCAAAGAATTGAAGCTAGGATCATCAACGTTCTTGATTTCGGGTTTTAATCTCTGTCGTTATTGTTTGATTATTTGAACATGATGTATAACTTGATTGAATCTGAGTTTTGTCACTGTTTTGATCTGATTATGAGTAGCTAAGTCTTTATACACTATCTAGAATGATGATTAGTTGATGATTGTGAATGTTTGAATGGTTGAATTGATGAATGGTTGATATTATTGTAAAAGACTTGATTTTGGTTGAATTGAATGAGTATTATGTATTGATTTCTGTTCTTGAATGCATGTTTATCCTATATGATTAGCCTATGAATGTCTTTCAATTGTGGTTATCATATCTAGCACATGACTTGGTGTTTGTGGTTTACTAGGGATTTTGCTAGACGTAGTAAAGTCTTAGGATTGCATGTGTACTTGGATAAGAAATCAATGTGTATCTTAACTGGAAATTGGAAGATAAAGGTTAGTTGATTGATCTTGGTTATTAGATTCTAGGTTAATTGATAACTGTTAAGCAGTTCAAATCTGGTAATTTGATAATCTTGTTAATCATGTTTAATTAGACCATAATCAAGTCACCTCTTGCATGCTAAATGTTTGTGGTATGTTAGACTAGTTTGTCCAACACCTATCTGGTACTTTAATATCGCTTAGTTAACTGGAAGGAAAACTTAGCCGTTGGTAAGCATAACACATGTCTTTAGGGGTCATTTTGGTCACACCCGGTGAATGGTCTGGGATCCACTAAGTCTTCCTTAGGATATGTATCTTTAGAAAACCAACCCATTCATAATTCTGAACCATTCTTACATTCATGCATCTCAACTAGGATTCTATCTAGATAGTGTTCATTCAATTAATCAGTACCTTTAAATCAGTCATCTTTGTGTTCATTTCTGCACTTCTTAGTTCATTTCTTTTAATTATTAATTTTAGTCTTTAGTTGCTAATTGAAAACCCCCCAATCTTATAATTAATTGTTATTCCTTTAGTTGAATCTAGGTTTTTCTATTTCTAGTGTCTCGTGGGTTCGATTCCCGTTCTTCCTTAATCTGTTCTACACGCGATAGGTACACTTGCTTATTTTGTGTTCTAGGTCTAGGTCGTTTAGGGTAAAATTTGAGTGTCTCGTTTAAGTCTAGGTTAGTTAATTTAGTTTATTTTTATAGACCGTTTAAGCACATCAAGTTTTTGGCGCCGTTGCCGGGGACAATTGGCAATAGCGAGTCTAGTTTCCTTTAGGATAAATAATAGTTTTAATTTCTCTTTCTTTTTAAGAGTCTTTAGTTCATTTATTTTAGTTCATCTTTCTAAATCTTTCCATTCTTTCTTTCAGTGCATGCCACACACTAGGTCAAAAGGACCACCTGAGTTTTCTGGATTTTCTGAACCTGAGAGGGAGTATCACGAGAGGTACATCGCACTTCGTGAGCGTTTGGTAGCCATTCTACACAGTAAGGTACGTCCGATTTCTTTTTCTGATTCAACTGCAATGGGTGACAATCCCCCTCCTCCTAGGCGCACTGTCCATCAGCGAGCTAGTGATGGCATCACAGGTGGTAGGTCTGCTATCACCTGTCCTAATGTCGATGCTGCCAACAATTGGCAAATTCCTTCTTATGTGATGTCCACCATCACTAACGCCACCCAGTTCCATGGACTGGCTGATGAGGATGCACCAGGACACGTGTCACGTTTTATTCGTATCTGCGATACGTTTAACATCCATGGTGCAACGAAAGAGGCGATCTACCTTCGTCTCTTCCCTTTTACTCTGCAGGCTCGAGCTAACACTTGGCTCGAGACTCAACCCCAGGATTCCATCACCACATGGGAGGATCTGAAGGATAAGTTTCTCAAGAAATATTATCCTCCTTCCAGAGCTGCCAGACTTAGGGAACAAATTCACTCTTTCAAAATGGATCCTGATGAGCCCTATCACATGGCGTGGGAGAGATTCAGCAACCTGCGCAGCCGTTGCCCCCAGCACGGTTTGACTGATTGGGCACTCATTGAGAAGTTCTATAATGGTCTCACTTATTCCACTCAACAAATGTTCAACACTGCAGCAGGAGGTCACATCATGGAGAAGAAGACTGCAGAAGAGTGTGAGGAGATGTTTGAGAGCTTTGCACTTGCTGCGCAGCAAAGTCCACATTCCAGGAATTCCATTCCTGAGACTAGAGCCCCCGTGACCTCGAGGGGTGTTCATCAGGTCACTACTGATACTAGCATGGCAGCTGCTCTTGAGGCCCTCAGAAAAGATATAAAAAATCTGCAGATGAGTGTGAACAAATGTGAGATGTGCAGAGGAGGACATGACACCATAGACTGCCCGTTGGTGGCACAGGAGCAGGTAGATTTTATTAGTGGTCAGGGAAGAGGAGCTACTGGTGCATACGGGTGGAGAGGACACCCTAACTTCGGTTGGAGATCAGGAGGAAATCCACCGGGGTTCCAGCAGAGGCAGCACACTCAGCCTGCTGGAGGTGATATAGGTAGTAGTTCAGGTAGTAGTGGGGATGGAATGAAGAAGATAGAGGATTTGTTGATGAACCAGTCACAGATGCTGAACCAGTTGGTTACTCGAGATCAGGTTACACAGAAGCGTCTAGATGAGCATGATATTCTTCTTAAGAATCAGCAATCCGCTTTCTTAGATTTGCAGCGTGTCGTAGGTGAGGTTTCTAAGAAGTTAGATCAGAACCCGATAGGTCCTCTCCCCGCTAACACTTACACACACCCGAATGCACATGCAAAGGCCGTGACTACTCGTAGTGGCAGAGGAGGAGAGAAGGAAGTGACACCACCTGAAGATGAAGAAGTTATGGATGAAGAGATTGAGATGGAGACTCCCGGGGGGACGCAAAAGAGGGTAATCCCAGCAAGTACCGCGTCGAACGAAGAGTCTGTTGAGAAGAAGAAAGAGTCAGTTGAGAAGAAGATTCCCGAGGTAGATTTGACTCGAGTCCCATATCCTGAGCGTCTGAAGCATCAAAAATATGCTAAGGATTATGGGCATTTCTTAGAGCTGTTTAAGCAACTTAAGGTCAATCTTCCGTTTATCGAGGCCCTCCAGTATATGCCTAAGTATGCTAAATTTCTTAAGGATCTTCTTACTAATAAGAAGAAACTGGAGGACCTATCTTCTGTCTCTCTTAGTGCACATTGCTCTGCGGTGGTTCAAAGTAAGCTACCGGAGAAATTAGCAGATCCGGGTATATTCACTATCCCGTGTTTGTTTGGTAGTTCTACTGTGAACCACGCGTTGGCTGATCTTGGGGCTAGCATCAACTTGATGCCATATTCTCTCTATCAAAAGCTAGACCTTGGAGATCCAACTCCAACGCGCATGAGAATCTCTTTGGCAGATCGATCTGTCAAATATCCACGGGGCATTGTGGAGAATCTGTTGGTGAAGGTTGATAAGTTCGTGTTCCCCGTGGATTTCATTATTCTTGACATGGAGGCTGACGATCAGGTCCCACTCATTTTGGGACGCCCCTTTTTGAGAACCGCGAAGGCATTGATCGATGTTTATGACGGTCAGATTACACTTCGTGTAGGGGATGAGGCTGTCACCTTTGATGTCATAAAGGCGATGAAGAACTCGGGTGCTCAAGACGATTCTGTTTACTTCATTGATTCATTTTTCACTCAAATGGATCGATGTCTTGAGTACATTTGTGGAGCAGACCTGCTGCCTTCACACGAGTTAGATGAGGAGGACCCGGTAGTTGAGGATGAGGTCTTCCCAGAAAGCGAGCCAGTTGAGCATTCTGAGTCGCTCGCTGCTGTTGATGTTCCCGAGGAGGAGAGAGAGAATCCCTCGGTTGAAGAACCACGACCCCTTGAGCTCAAGGAGCTCCCCTCTCACTTAGAGTATGCTTTCTTGGGTGGTGAGAAATCATTTCCCGTCATTATCTCTTCCCATTTGACGGATGTTGAGAAGGAGAGGTTGATAGATGTGCTTAAGGCACATAGAGAGGCTATTGCGTGGCGACTTAGTGATATTAAGGGTATCCACCCTTCATTTTGTACGCATAAGATACTCATGGAAGATGAGTACAAGCCTGTAGTTCAGCCTCAGAGACGGTTAAACCCGAAGATGCAGGAGGTTGTTAAGAAGGAGGTGGAGAAGCTCCTTGAAGCTGCAGTTATCTATCCGATTCCATATTCCGATTGGGTTAGCCCGGTGCAGGTAGTCCCTAAGAAGGGAGGGATGACAGTGGTGGTGAATGAGAAAAATGAGTTAATCCCTTCCCGTACAGTGACTGGTTGGAGAGTCTGCATCGACTACAGGAGGCTGAATGATGCTACCAAGAAAGACCATTTCCCTCTTCCTTTCATTGATCAGATGTTGGAGCGTTTGTCGGGTCAGCAGTTCTACTGTTTTCTCGATGGTTTCTCTGGTTACTTCCAGATTCCTATCGCACCCGAGGACCAGCAGAAAACCACCTTTACATGCCCCGACGGGACTTTTGCATACCGCCGTATGCCATTTGGGTTATGTAACGCTCCAGCTACTTTTCAGAGGTGCATGGTAGCCATCTTTCAGGACATGCTTCAAAAGTCCATGGAGGTGTTTATGGACGACTTCTCTGTTTATGGTGCTTCATTTGATTCGTGTCTCGAGAACCTCGGGAGGATGTTACAGAGGTGTATTGAGACAAATCTCATGCTTAATTGGGAGAAGTGTCACTTCATGGTGACAGAAGGCATCGTTCTAGGTCACAAGATTTCGCGTGAGGGTATAGAGGTTGATCGAGCTAAGATAGATACTATTTCTAGGCTTCCTCCACCGACTAACGTGAAATCCATTCGTAGTTTCTTAGGTCATGCGGGTTTCTATCGTAGGTTCATTAGAGATTTTTCTAAGATCACCCGTCCTATGACCCGTCTTCTTGAGAAAGATGTTCCTTTTGTCTTTGACAAGGAATGTCTTAAGGCTTTTGAGTTTTTGAAGGAGCAACTGACCAATGCTCCTATCCTAGTGGCCCCCGACTGGAGCTTACCCTTCGAGCTCATGTGTGATGCGAGTGATTACGCAGTCGGGGCGGTCTTAGGACAGAGGAAGGACAAGCACTTCCATCCGATCTATTATGCGAGCAAGACACTCAATGAAGCTCAAGAGAATTACACCACCACTGAGAAGGAACTTCTAGCAGTTGTCTTTGCATTTGATAAATTCCGTTCCTATCTCGTGCTTTCGAAGACCATCGTTTACACAGATCATGCGGCATTGCGATTCCTTTTCGCGAAGAAAGATGCCAAACCTCGTCTGATACGGTGGGTCCTTTTGCTATCTGAGTTCGACATCGAGATCAAGGATAAGAAGGGGGCGGAGAATGTTGCAGCGGATCACCTATCTAGGTTGGAGGATCCGAATAGAGAGGAGTTGCGTGAGGAGGTGATAGGAGATAGATTCCCTCACGAGTCTTTGAGTTTTGTGAAAGCCGAGCAGCAAGGCTTCCCATGGTTTACTGATTTGGCAAACTTCCTGGCAGATGGAACTGTAATTAAGGGCATGACACGCCAACAGAAGAGGAAGTTCTTTACAGATGCCAAACGGTATATTTGGAATGAGCCATTCCTTTTTCGTATAGGAGTTGATAATGTGATTAGGAGATGTGTGAGTCGAGAGGAAGGATTAGAGATCCTTAAGCACTGTCATCAGGGTTTAGCAGGTGGTCATCTTGGTTCGGGTTACACTGCGAGGAAGGTCTTAGATTCTGGTTTCTATTGGCCGACTTTGTTTAAGGATGCTCTCGAGTTTGTGAGTAGTTATGATGCGTGTCAGAGGTCCGGTAATATTTCATCTCGTAATGAGATGCCCCAGAACCCGATTCAGGTAGTAGAAGTGTTTGATATCTGGGGTATCGACTTCATGGGACCTTTCCCCGTGTCTCAGAAGAACCGTTACATTCTTGTGGCCATTGATTATGTTTCCAAGTGGGTGGAGGCTCAAGCTCTACCCACTAATGACGGTCGCGTAGTGGTTCAGTTCCTTAGGAAGTTGTTTGTTAGGTTTGGTACTCCTAAGGCGTTGATTAGTGATAGAGGGACACATTTCTGTAATGCCCAAATGGAGAAGACACTTGCACGGTATGGGGTCACACATAGGTTATCCACTGCTTATCATCCCCAAACCAGTGGTCAAGTAGAGAATGCAAATAGAGGCATTAAGAGGATACTAGAGAAAACTGTAGGAGCAAACCGTAAGGATTGGTCCGATAAGTTAGATGATGCGCTTTGGGCCTTTAGAACCGCATTTAAGACACCTATAGGAACCACTCCCTTTAGGATGATCTATGGAAAAGCGTGTCATTTACCGGTTGAGTTAGAGCATAGAGCTTATTGGGCGTTAAAGACGGTCAATCTTGATTTGTCTAAGGCGGGTAGGAACCGGTTTCTCCAGTTACATGAGTTAGATGAGCTTAGGGAAGAGGCCTATGATAGATCCTTGAGTTATAAGGAGCGTACTAAGGCCTTGCATGATAGGAAGTTGAAAGGCGGTAAGGACTTTGAGTGTGGGGATAGAGTTTTGCTTTATAATTCACGTTTGAAACTATTCCCGGGTAAGCTTAAGTCTAGGTGGAGTGGACCATTTACAGTGAAAGAGGTGTTTCCTTATGGTACTGTTGAGATACAGGATGATACAGGTTTCTCTTGGAAGGTTAATGGTCACAGGTTGAAGTTCTACATAGGAGGTCCAGTTGAGAAGAAAACCGAGGAGGATGTGGAACTCCTCGGGGTTCCAAAGGAGTAATTGCTTGATTGAAGGAGCTCGGGATAACACCCGAGTGTAGAGTTTGTACTT
Source organism: Flaveria linearis (assembly GCA_024085815.1). Classification (NCBI taxonomy): domain Eukaryota; kingdom Viridiplantae; phylum Streptophyta; class Magnoliopsida; order Asterales; family Asteraceae; genus Flaveria; species Flaveria linearis. The sequence continues at coordinate 51,102 of JABSNV010000576.1, read as the reverse complement.
TCTTGTTCCTTGCTTTGCAATATTTAATTTTATTTTTTTTATCTTTTTAGTTCATTTTTAGGTGTGTTTCTTTGTTTTGTCTTGTTTTGTTTTCGTGTTTTTGTCATTTTGCAGGAAATCAGAACCGAATGAAAGTGGAAAACATGAAAGAAAATGGATTCCAGGTAAGTACTTGGTCAATTTTGGCTAAAAAAATGGTTTTTGGGAGGTTTGGGTGAAAAACTTATAAAATTATACACTAAAAAAAATAAATAAAAAAAAATATAAATAAAAAAAAAATTAATTTAAGCTTTCTGCCAAAACCCCCCTCGCGCTGCGCGAGGGCTGTTCTCTTTAAGCGTCGCGCGACGCGACACACCCACAGACGGGTTTTATCTATCCCTTTCCCTCCACCATCACCTTTTCTTCCCATTTCACCATTCCCATTTCAAGCCCTAGTTTTCCCCCCATCCCTCCACCATCGTCCACCATCTCCGCCACCATCCTCCCTCCATCCTTCGGCCACTTCCCCCCATCCTCCACCATCACCCTCGCCACCACAGCAACCCTCATCCTCCGACCCTCAGCCACCCCCTCCTCCCCCGACCACCGCATCACCACAACACCCTCAATCTCCGGCTTACCATCGTCCACCATCTCTGCCCCGACCATCCTCCCTCCATCCTCCACTGTCATCGCAGCCACTACCATCCATCTCCACCATCTCTGCCGCCGCAACCTACCACTTCCAACCACCACAGCAGCCCCCACTCCACTTGGTTCAGTTTTTGTGTTCAAGAGTTCAATTTTCACTTTCAATTTCAATCACATCTTCAGTTCAGGTATGATTTCTTGCTTATTCTAGTTAAGTTCGTTTGTTTGGATGGTGCATTAACAGATACACCTAGGTTCGTTTGTTTATTTCCAGTTATACATCAAGTTTTCTGTTTGTTCGTTTGTTAAGTTCATAGGTTTGCTTATTGCACGGGTTCGTTTGCTTATTGTATTTCGTTTAAGTATGTTTATTTCATTGGATAGTTCGTTTGTTCTGTATCTGTTCATAGGTGTATCTGTTTTATCTGCGAACTTGCATGATAAATAGTAGATTGTTGATATGGTGGCGCATTTGTATGCTTTGAAACCGGAAATTTTCTGGGTAAATCCTTTTCTCTTAGGAGGAGTTTAACAACCCGAACCAAAAATTTTCAATTGTCATCATTTTTAAATTATAAGGTTCGGGATCGCTTGGTTTCATTTGATGGGCACTTGAGATTTAATTGAGGACAATTAAAGTGCCGCGATGGGGTAGATGTGTGTGTAACATGAGTCTTTTCTAGGTTTATATGCTTAATTTGTGTTTGTTTTGTTTTATTTTTTTGCATGTTTTAGGTTAGTTTGAGTCTTTTTGTATCTGGGGTATTACTTTTATGATTCTAATAGGTTCAAGACCATCTCGCTCGTACTCAATCTCCATTCGGCGAGATTTAGTCTAACATTTATCAAATTGTGGACTCGTACTCAATCTCCATTCGGAGGATGAGGGTTGCTGTGGTGGCGAGGGTGATGGTGGAGGATGGGGGGAAGTGGCCGAAGGATGGAGGGAGGATGGTGGCGGAGATGGTGGACGATGGTGGAGGGATGGGGGGAAAACTAGGGCTTGAAATGGGAATGGTGAAATGGGAAGAAAAGGTGATGGTGGAGGGAAAGGGATAGATAAAACCCGTCTGTGGGTGTGTCGCGTCGCGCGACGCTTAAAGAGAACAGCCCTCGCGAAGCGCGAGGGGGGTTTTGGCAGAAAGCTTAAATAATTTTTTTTTTATTTATATTTTTTTTATTTTATTTTTTTTAGTGTATAATTTTATAAGTTTTTCACCCAAACCTCCCAAAAACCATTTTTTTAGCCAAAATTGACCAAGTACTTACCTGGAATCCATTTTCTTTCATGTTTTCCACTTTCATTCGGTTCTGATTTCCTGCAAAATGACAAAAACACGAAAACAAAACAAGACAAAACAAAGAAACACACCTAAAAATGAACTAAAAAAAAAAAAAAAAAAAGAGAGAGAAAAGAAAAGAAAAAGATGCAAGTATGGATGTTTAGTGGTGTTTAGTGAATATGGATCCATAGTATGATCCGGTTTGTTTCATTTAGCAGTTGTTCATTGTGTTGGCCTAGTAAAACCGTGTCCATCTAATCACCTTTCGTTTGTTTCCTTTGTGTTTCCTACCCTAAACCTTAGCCTCGTTACAGCCCTATTTAAGTCCTACTTGATTTGTGCAAGTTTCGTTCGTAGAAGTGGAGACTGGATTCCTTTACAAGCTTATGATAATATCCTGTTATGTTTGGTTTTGAGTGTACACAGAAAATGCTAGTGCCTTTTACACTAGTTCCAGAAATTAGCCGAGTGTGAGTGATAAATTGTGAGCAATTGTGGGACATTGTGGGTCTAGAGTCTGTAGGTTAACCCGAAGATTTGTATATGTTCATATCATTCATTTCATTCACTTTCACATGTGAATATGAGCTTCTATTAGATATGTTAGTTTTTCAGGTTATAGCGCTTAGAACAACCTAAATGGTTTGACTTCTGCCTTTCATTAAAAATATACACTGGTAACTAGTGGTTTCCTAGGTGTGAGATCCTTTAGACATACCCAGTTTACTCACTTGAACTTAATAGCGAACATGATAAAAGGACCTGATTTGCTAGTGCTAGGATGTTTTGTTAAACAATAACCAAGATTCAATTTCTTTTTCAACTTATTTTGTTCCCAATTGGTTTCAAGTCTCTGATTGTAAATATATGATAAAATGTTTTTTTTTTCAGGGACGAAAAAGGGTCAAGTGTGGGGATATTTGATGTATTGCAAAATACATCGATTTTCTATGCATATTTTATTCGTTTTTCGAGTCGTTTAGCTTAGATTTCGTCTCATTTTAGTTTGTTACTTAGTATTTCGTGTTTGTGTAGGTTTTTGAGTAAAAGAAGGTGGAAATATGCTTAATTGAAGAAAACTATGGTTCCGGGTGCGTTGCGGGCGACAGACGAGTCAACAGAAAAGAAGAAAAACATTTTGGAAAAAACCCCCCCCTCTCGCGTCGCGCGACGGGGTATTGGGTTTTCTGTCGCGCAGCGCGAGGGACTTCAGAAGTTCAGTTTATTTACAAAAATGCCACCGCGTCAGATTTCAAGAAATTAACCCCCTCGCGTTGCGCGACGGGGAAATTGGTTTTCCCTCGCGCGACGCGAGGGCCCCTCAGACGTGAAAAACATGTTTAAGTGTTGTTTAAGTCGTTTTTGAACCCTAATTACGAAATAACAACTGAGAGCGGCTGAAGACGAAGGAGAGAGGCGATTTTGAGCATATTGGAGTCATTGGAGCAAAGAATTGAAGCTAGGATCATCAACGTTCTTGATTTCGGGTTTTAATCTCTGTCGTTATTGTTTGATTATTTGAACATGATGTATAACTTGATTGAATCTGAGTTTTGTCACTGTTTTGATCTGATTATGAGTAGCTAAGTCTTTATACACTATCTAGAATGATGATTAGTTGATGATTGTGAATGTTTGAATGGTTGAATTGATGAATGGTTGATATTATTGTAAAAGACTTGATTTGGTTGAATTGAATGAGTATTATGTATTGATTTCTGTTCTTGAATGCATGTTTATCCTATATGATTAGCCTATGAATGTCTTTCAATTGTGGTATCATATCTAGCACATGACTTGGTGTTTGTGGTTTACTCGCGCGACGCGAGAGGGGGGGTTTTTTTCCAAAATGTTTTTCTTCTTTTCTGTTGACTCGTCTGTCGCCCGCAACGCACCCGGAACCATAGTTTTCTTCAATTAAGCATATTTCCACCTTCTTTTACTCAAAAACCTACACAAACACGAAATACTAAGTAACAAACTAAAAATGAGACGAAATCTAAGCTAAACGACTCGAAAAACGAATAAAATGTGCATAGAAAATCGATGTATTTTGCAATACATCAGTACGTACGCCCGACACCCATAACTGCTTAAGCTCATCCACCAACGGTCTAAAAAAAACATCCATGTCCTTCTTAGGGGATTTAGAACCAGGAATCAACAATGACAACATGAATGAGGACTCCTTCATGCATAGCCATGGAGGAAGATTGTATGTAGTGAGTATAATAGGCCCCATGCTATGAGCCGAACTCATGTTAACAAATAGATTGAAACCATCAGCTGCAAGTCCTAGGCGGACGTTTCGGGGTTCTCTCGAGAAGGTAGGGTACTTTATATCAAAATATTTCCATGAAGAACCATCAACAGGATAACACATCGTACCATCTTCTGATCGTCCGGTATTATGCCAGATCATATCTTTTGCAGTGTGCCTTGAAGAATACAAATGTCATAGTCTAGGGGTTAAAGGAAACCATCGTAACACCTTGTGAGGTAACTTCTTGCCCTTTGTATTTGTATCGACCCACCGACTCTCGTTACAAACTGGACAATTTTCTAACAATAGGTTTTCTGCCCAGAAAAGAGCACAATCATATTTGCGCACGTGTATCGACTCATACCCTAAACCAATCTTCTTTAATGTCTTCTTGGCTACATAGTGAGAAGAGGGAATTTTGTTATCTTTAGGATGTGAAGACTGTAACAACTCAAGGAGCTCATCAAATGAGCTATTGGTTCATTTATTTTTCACCTTAATATTCATAAGCTTTGCTAAAAATTAAGGGAAGAAAACTGAGACAACTATGATATAATTCTGATTGAACTTCCTCTAACAAGTCCTCAAAATCATCATGGACACTGCTACTCTCTTCCATAACCTCTTCGATAACGTCAGCCATTTCATTTGTTGGCTCAATATCATCTACAACTACAACTTCAGGAATTAAACTTTCACCATGATAGATCCAATCCTTGTACGTCCGACACATGCCCCATATTTCTAAATGATATTTCATTTTAACCCATCCTAATAATTGAGTATTCTGACATTTTCTACACGGACATCTAATTAGGCCATATTTGTCGATATGTTTTAACTCATATCGATAAAAGAGCTGAGTCCTTGCTGATACTCGGGTGATCTACGGTTCGGATTAAGAATCCAACTTTTATCGACAGACATGATTACAGCACTGCAATATAATTTAGTTCAAATATTAAGTAAATCCATATAGTTCAAAATACTCAAATCCATATAGTTCAAATATTAAGCAAAACTTAAAACATATATCAACAAATTTAGTTTCTTATCTTAAATATAGTTTCAACAAATATGACTTCTAATCCTAGTCCAATTAGTTCAAAAGTTAACCATTTACATCTTTAATAAAATACCTAAATAATTTAGTACAACTAATTTGTCAATTTCTAATACAAGTTTTCTATATTTTCAACTAATTATAACCAACTAAATAAAAAATACCCAAATCCATATAGTTTAAATATTAAGCAAAACTTAAAGCATAATTTTATGAACTAAGCACAATAACACTAATCTAAAATAACCAAATCTAGAAATAACACAATCTAATAACACGAATCTAGAAATAACACAATTCTCCAAAACAAAATACCCAAATCTAAAATAACACTAATCAAACAAATAGTTTTATCAACTAAGCACAATCGAAAGCATTTACATCGATAAAATAAAAAATTTTAAAAAGAAAGAAAAAAATACCAAATCTAGAAATCTTTGCAGTAGCGGTGACGGAACAGGAGCAGCAGCGGCGATGATGGTCAGATCGCGCGTGGTTGTGACTGGTGGTCGGTGACGATGTTCGTAATGGTGGTTATGGTGGTTGTGGTGGGTGGTGGCTACGGTCGGATGGTGGTGGCTGTGGTGGGTGGAGGGTAGTCGTAGTGGTGGTTGTGGTGGTGACGTGGTGTGGGCGGTGGGTGGTGGTCGGATGGTGGTGGCCGAGGGTGGTGGGTGGTGGCTGGTTGGATGGTGGTGGCCGCGGGTGGAGGATAAGAGAAGGCGGATGGTGGTGGTTGCGGTGGCTGGTCGGAGTGGCTACGGCGGAGGCGGAGGCGGTGGTGGGTTGTCGCGGCGGAGAAGGCGTCGACGGTGGGTGGGTGTAGGTTGGAAGGAAAGTGAAGAAGGGATAAGATAACCCGTGTATATCAATTCATCATTCGCATCGCCGCTAAAGGCGTCACCGCTAATGCTAAATGTATGATTTAACAGGAGCCTTCAGATCTAATTGGTTATGGACGGCTAGATGTGACTCATTTAATGAACGGTGGATCGCCAATCTTTAGCGGCGACGTCGCCGCTAAAGGTGTTGTCGCCGCTAAAGGTGTTGTCGTCAGGAAATGTAATGTAAGGTCCAGAAGAACATGATGTTTGCTGGTTGTATGTCAGGAACTGTTGACGTTAGGGGGGCCTGAGCCTTCAGCAACCATCAAAGCATTGCTAGCAGGAAGACTTGAGGATCTGCTTGTCTGATGACCCTTTTTGCTTTCCATCTCTAAATGGTATCCATCAAGAATTCCGTAGAGTTCGGTCATGGTGAGGGTGTTCAAATTTTCTATTCTCTTGATAGAGACACAGTAGAACGTCCACTCATTAGGGAGTGTACTCAAACACTTTCTTGTGAGGTCTCTAAGTTCAGGAGTGATTCCTACAGACTGAAGGGAAGAAATGAGATCCATGTACCTGAAATATTGCTGGCTGAGAGTCTCTCCAGCAATGTAGGTGAAGTTCTCAAACTGCTGCTTCAGTGAGTCCTTCTTGAGTCATTTGAACAAGAGCACATCTAAGCAAGTGCATCAAACAGTTCTTTAGCTGACTTGCAATGCTCAAATTCCATCATAATGGAGTTGGGTATTGCATTCATAAGAATAGTCATTGCATTGTTGTCAATGTCCATCTTCTTCCGGTCCTCATCAGAGTAGTCTTCAATGGCTTTCTCTATCATGGCACCATTTCCACCGGGTGCAGCCACCTTGGGTTTATACGGGCCATTGACAATGGACTGCCACATCTTGCTATCTTGATATCTGATGAAGCCTTCCATGCGTCTGCTCCATGACCTGAAGTTTTCAGGGGTGATGATGGGTGCTTTAGTCATCGTCCCCATTTTTACTTTGGACTTGTTGAGGGCCATATTGAGTGTGGTGTAATGAGCAGTGAAAAATAGGTTGATTGGATGGTAAGATCTCACAATCAAGAGCCTAAGAAGCCCTGATACCAATTACAGGATAGGTTTTGTCACTTAAACTTGGTTTTCTCTCAAACTTACTTACACTATACTCAGATCAGATTAAGCAGAGTCTTTTCTAAGAGCTGATAATAATATACTAAGTAGCAGAAATCACAAAGATATAATTTTCAAGGTACTTGCATATATTATTTCTCAACTCAAAGTGTTACAAGACTCTTACAAGCTTATCCTTATGTGTTGTAATGAGAAACTATATATAATACTACCTACAGCTGGTTATACTTTGATACCAACTGGGAACCTATGACTAAAGCATATACTACAATGCTAGAGTTAAGGTATCTTAAATAAAGTATTATCTCAGATATGGTAGTCATGACATGACCATGACTTACATTTTGTTACTAACTAAAGTTAGTAACTGTACTAACCAATAAAGGTGAACAGTGGAATAAAGTATGGTCAACTATATGGTTTTGAGAAAATGCCATGCAGTATATCAGAGGTCTGCAGCAGAGTGTCAGGAGGACCATACTTATGTCCACTGGTTCATAGTACTGTCTTCGGAAGGTTAGTTGGCTTCGGAAAAACAAGTTCTTTCGAAGCCACCTATACTTCGGAAGAGACTACTTCTTCCAAGGCCTGAGGACTTCTTCTTTTCTTCATACTTTGGAAGTTATCTTCTGATCTTTTCTTCTAAGTCTTGATCTTCGGAAGTGAATACTCTGTCTCGGAAGAAGATATTACACTTTCCTCGAAAGAACTCTTTTTCCTTCGGAAGTTCCATACTTAGCTTCGGAAGTCCTTTATTAGTTGTACCAAAATAGTCTAAGTGATTTGGTTTTGGTTGCACCAGCCTTCTTCTTGATCCAACACTTTCTTTCATAATTGCCAACTTCTCTCTTTAGAGCAAGATGCGAGATGTAACAAAGGAGGTTGCCTGATTAAGGATATTCATGAGCCTAACCGAGCCGAGCCACAATATAGTTTTAGACTCTTAAGAGATGCTATCAAATGTCATGATATACGATATATACATAAAAATAATATATAGTAGAAATAAAATAATCCGAGCTATACCGAGCCGAGCTAACAAACGAGCTAAACCGAGTCGGGTTGGCTTGTCATGAATCGAGTCGAGCTTAGCTCGTTTTCATATCGAGCTAGCTTGGCTCTGCCCAGTATAAAACCGAACCATTACGAGCTAGTTTTTCAATATTTTTCCAAGCGAGTTTCGAGCTGCTAGCTATTTATACAACCATATGTCTGATGAGCCTGTGATATGTTAGTGCATTGTGCACCTGTACACCTATGCAACAAACATACATGAGTATATTACTGTTCCTCCTTCAATTATTAACATATAGTAGAACTCTATATTAGTGAGTAGTGACAAAGTTCATATTGATGGTGAGTTGCAAATGTTTCAAAGAGAAAAGTTAGATTAAAAACTTCATTATGTCTTCTCTAATCTAAATTTATTTCCCGGTACATTATATAAATTAATTAGCTTTTACGTATTTTATTATTTTAAAAAATTACATTATATCTATAAGTTTTAATATGATTATAGTGTGTCTTTCAATATTGTGTATAAAACTAATAAAAATAATTTTTTTTAGATATATTGTAATTTTTTAAAGAAAAAAATATGTACAAGTTATTTGATTTTTGCATATTGAAAGACAACTTTAAAAACAATATATTGGTTATAAAAATGGTATGCGAGTATATAAAAAAAACTTTGTTTAATTATATATATAACGATTTGTAATTGTATAATATCATGCTTATTTATATATTGCATAATTTATGTAGTGTAATTATGTACACATCTTGCATAATTTTGATTTAAATCAATATTCACATAAAGAGCACTCGTCAACACACACGTCTCACATGCCAATGGATTATTAAGCTTCCCTTGTTAAAAACACTTTGCAAGAAGGGTGAATTTATTCTACAAAGTATATTTTATTATAAAGTGTAAGAAAACATAATAAGGCTACAAAAGTCACAAAAAAATTATATCTCATAATTTAAATCAAATTTAAAAAAGTACTTAGGAGTCTCTGTTACTCTCGTCGTCCTCTTTCAGAAAAAAAATACAAAAAAATTAATTGTGTCATTTATGACATAATGAAGTCACTGTGTCTTTCATAATGACATAATGACGTCATTCTATCTATTATGAATGCATAATAAAAAAAATGTTAATTTTTTTAATTTTCTTATTTTTTATTTTTGTTTATATTTTCTTAGTGAGGACGGCTAGGGGAACAAAGATCGGAATTATTTTTTGAAATTCTATTTAGATTGTACAATATAATTTTTTGTGACTTTTTTACTCATTATTTTTTCTTGCAATTTGTAGTAAAAATACATTTTGTATTTGAAAATTTTTCCAAAAAACCTTTCCCTCTTTGTGTACATATTCTATTTTATGGTTACCTATGTTTCATTTGTTAAACGAATTTAGTAATTATTATACGTATTATTTGAGTTACTGTTAGGGAATAGTTTGATGTTTTGGTAAAGATATTTTCTTTCCACATTGTTAATTAAGATTTTCTCGGAAAAGTTACGGTTATTTTTGAATGGCAAAAAGTTATGATTTTTGGTTTTGATTTATAAATTTTGGGCTATTGGTTCAGGTGTGTAGGGTTCAGGTTTGATGGTGACAGGTGAGGGAATTGGTTCAGGTCGAGGTTGAGAGGTTGGGTTGAAGGTTGTCCCTGTACCCTTCTACATATCTCCTTTCTTTTTCCCATACGAATGTCAGCCTAGATTTCGCTAACAATTCGTTGGAGTGTCTTTTCAGACATAGGTCCCACCTGCCTGCCAGAGAAGCCATGAGCCCGGAGATAGTCTTTCATCCAGGCTTTTTCACCTATCTTCTTGGTAGCAGTAACCCTATCTTCTTCTTCTTTCGTCTTCTTCTCCTTCAATCTTTCTCTTGCAGCTTTCTTTCTCTCTTTCTCTATTTGATCCTGCTCCTTGTTGAAGAACCATAGGATCGTATCATTTTCATATGGAGATAGTTCTTGAGGAGAGAAACCTCTGGAGGTTAGGAAGGATATCCTTTCCCTCCGGAGCTACAGTTCAGCTTCCCTCTGTTTTCTTTCTCTTTCCTCCTCTAATGCCAACCTTGCTGCTTCTTTCTTTTGTTTAATTTGTAGTATGGTTGCCTTTTCTAGCTTTACTAACTCCTCTAATGGTAGCAGGAGTATGTCTTCATGGCAGCTCCAAGCATTAAGAGCTTGTCAATAATCTCTTCTCTCCTTTTGATATTGACCTCCTCCTGATTGGCTGCAGTGCTTTGGAACTAGCAGCTAGCAACTTCTCAGTTGGAAGTCTACCTTTTCTTCTAAGTTTTTCAATCTTCTCCTTCTCCTCAAGCTCTTCCGCAGTCATTTTCTTCTTTCCTTTATCAACTTGGAAGTGTTTGACTTTGGTGGTTCTTGGATGGAGGGTTCAGATTGAGATGGAGGTAGCGAAGTTGTTTGAGCTGAGGGTTGGTTGAGAAAGTCCTCACTAGTCACCTCAGATGTAAGCTCAAGAATTGCATCTGTGATGATTAGATCCTTGGACAGAGAAAACAGTCCTTCCACATCTTCCATCTCAGCTTCGGAAGATTCAGATTGTTCTTCCGAGGCTTTGACTTCAGCTTCGGAAGTTTAAGGAAGTGCACTATCTGTCGCAACTGTTTTAGTTGCTGGGCCATCAGTCCTCATTTCCCCTTTGGATTTAATCCCAGGTTTTATTTGAACCTTAGGTTGACCAACTTCTTCCTCAGTGGTAGAAGGTGCACTTAGCCTCTGCAGCTCTTCAGCTCCAAAGTGTATCATAACCATATCAGGAATGGGCTGTTCCAGAGAGGATCTCAATAGAAATTGGGTAAAGAGTCTATAGAGATCTCTGAGCATCCTTGGGTCTATTTGCAGTATGGCTTGAGATGGCTCAGAAAAGATAGTTGTAGTGAGAGCCAAAGAAGTTGAAGTTTGGCTTTGTGGTTCCTTAAATGTTTGTCTCTTAGCATTCTCCCCCTTTTTGGTAGCATCATATTGAGAGCTAGATGAGCTAGATAAAGAGCTTAAGGAGACCTGAATAGGTACGTGCCTAACAGATCTCTCAATCTGTTTCTCAGCTAGTTGAGCCTTGAAATTGTCAATCTCAAGTTGCTGAGTGGCAGACCTATCCTCTAAAGTCCTAACCTTTGATTCAAGGATTAAGACTTTAGACAGTAGGTCTTTAAGGGTTAGTTACATTCTTCCCTCATCTTCTTTTAAAGAATCATAGGGAGATGAGGAAGCATACCTAGGATGTTCAGCCTCACCACCAGATGTGGTTTCTTGGCACCCTGGTTTCCCTTGCGTAATGATGTCTCTTTCAAAGTCATTAATAGGCATGGTTGCCGCAGATTCAGTTTCAGAGATGTTACCACTGTCCTGAAGGTCCATTGAGGCAACTTCATTAGTGGCAGCTGAATCTGCATGAGTCCCCTCCACATCAGTGGGACTCACCTCAGTAATGGCTTGCTGATGGGGGCTAGAGATAAGAGATCTCTCAAGGCTCTATTGATCCTTAAAAGAACGTTATGAATCAACTACATTGCCACGAAGAGACTTAATCTCTTCATCAGTTCTCAACAAAAGGTCAGTAAAGGATATAGAAGTTAAACCTAGTGACCTGGGACCTTGGTCAATGTCTAAAGGCATTGAGCCTATGGTAGGGCTGTCCCTTTATGGCTTTTCAGGAAAGTGTAAAGACTCACTCTGTGGGTTGTAAGCTTGGGTGTCGGGCTCATGGGTTTGAGACTGAGGAAACTCAAAACCCATATTAAGGTCAATTTTGAAGGATGGTGAGACCTCAGACTGAGTGGGAGCCTATTGTTCTACTCTAGTCCTTTTGGATTGAACAGAAAGGGCTTGTTCAATCAGAGTAGATTGAACTAGGGTTTGTTTGGGGCGTATTTGGTATGTTATTTTGATGGGGTGAGAAGGAAGCTTTGGCAGTGTGGGGCTAGGTACTGGTGTGGGTTCATCACCTGTGGGGTTAACAGGGATGTCACCAGGAGTTATTTGCTCAGCTATACCTGGAAGCAATGCAGTATGTCTACCGGTGAAATTGGTGGACACTTTATTCAAAATTTTAAAATTGGTCGGCTTCATTTGAGGAACAGTCAGAGCAGCTGCACAAACAAGCTTACCCTGTTCCAATTCACAGTTAATTAAATACTGAAGAAACCTGGGATACATGAAGAATGTCTCCCGCTGAAGGTTTCCCATGAGATTGGTCAGCACAAATCTTGAATAATTGAAGCGAAGCCCTCTCACCATTCCATGAACTAGGCACCCTAGTTCGTATGGGATTTGATCCCAACCCCAGATTTATTAGATAAGCAGTGAATAACGATATGCAGCAGGAATTTCCAGTTGTAAAAGAAATTAAACTTGTAAACTGTAGACCTGCTAACATCTCCGCCATATCCCATTTGGATGTAAGTGTTGTCCAAATCTGTTTTGGGGAACTCTGTGGGTGCATCTTCATCATGAAGCTCGAGATGCTCCCAGATGAGTTGTTCAGTAATGACTAACTCCTGCCTACAAATGCTCGACCTTATTACTCGAGCCCTATTTGCGGTTTCAATCAGACTATTTTCCCATAATTCTGCCATATGATTTGAGTAAACGGTAGGATTAACAGTCAGAGCGGTGTAGTAAGAAGACTGGGTAAGAAAGGAAATGATATCAGAGAAGTCAACATCTCTGGAAGAATCAAGTAATGCGACTTGATTGTGCTAAGGGTTAAGTGCCATTGGAGAAAGTTGTGGGAAGATGAGTTTGAGCTTGGGTAAATTTACAGTGAGGGAAATTTTTAGGGCAGTAAGATTTTGAGAAGAGGATGAAAATGAAGCGGTAAGATCAGTTTTTATTTAAATATTCCGACATCATTAACAAAATCTTTACCTTTTACAGGGTGGGGCCCAAAAGATTTCCATTATACAGTAAGGTCTTCTTTTCCGAGTATAAGTCATTTCCGAAGATAATTTATCTTCCAAAGGCAACTTCTTACTTCCAAATGTAGAATTGTATTTCCTAGAGTAAACTCTACTTCCGAGAGTAAATTCTACTTCCGAGAGTAAAGATGGCTTTCAGATTGGAGAGTTTTAATAAGCATCGGAAGTAGATCTGATATGTAATCAATCGCTTCCTCCGAGACTAACAACTCTTTCGAGAAGAAAAATTATCCTGGAGGAACTTGCTTCGAAAGAGAAGAAAATATCTTTCAAAGGGTAATTCCTCTTCGGAAGAATTTAGACTTGATGAAAATTTCAGAGAGAGACCTTTTGCAACAGGGCTTAGATTGTATTGACATGTGATATTACATATTCTAAAAGGTTTTCCAAAAGAGGTAGACTAATCGATGTTTATCATCCCAATGGATGTAATAAGATACTTAAATCTCTGTTCATCAAAAGCTTTAGTGAACAAGTCAGCATATTGTTCATTTGAGTCAACTTTGATTAGCTTAATTAGATTTTTCTCATGAATATCTCTAATGAAATGATACCTGATATCAATGTGCTTTGTCTTGGAGTGCTTCACAGGATTTTTGATGATGGAGATAGCACTGTTGTTGTCAATGTGGATAGGAGTGCTTACAAAGTTGAATCCATAGTCTAGCATCTGGTTCTGAATCCACAGCAGCTGAGCACAGCAACTTGCAGCAGCAATGTATTCAGCTTCAGCAGTTGATGTAGAGACACAGGATTGCTTTTTGCATTGCCATGAAATAATCCTTCCACCAAGAAATTGACATCCCCCTGATATTGATTTCTTTTCAATGTTGCAGCCACCATAGTCACTGTCAGAGTATCCATAGAGATTGAAATTGTTATTCGTTGGATACCAGAGACCTAGTTTAGGTGCTCCTTTGAGGTATCTAAGGATCCTCTTGGCAGCAGCTAGGTGAGACACCTTTGGAGCAGCCTGATACCTTGCACAAATGAAAGTTGCAAACGTGATATCAGGTCTAATTGCTGTGAGATACATCAGAGAACCAATGATTGCCCTATACTGATGTTGATCAGTATCCTCCCCCTCAGAGTCAGGACAGAGGTTATGGTTTCTGGGTATGGGTGTCTTGGCTGGCTTACAGTCTTTCATGTCAAATCTTTCTAGGATGTCTTTGACATACTTAGATTGATGGATGAAAAACCCTTCCTTCAATTGTTTCACCTGAATTCCAAGAAAAAATTCCATTTTTCCCATGGAACTCATCCCAAACTTCTTCTTCATGATGCTTTCAAAGTCTCTACACATTTGTTCATTTGAGGAGCCAAATATGATGTCATCGACATAGACTTAAACAAGCAGGATCCTTTCCAGACTTCTTTATAAAAAGAGTCTTATCAATGGTACCTCTGGTGTAACCATTTTTCAGGAGAAATTAAGACAAAGTCTCATACCACAGCCTAGGTGCTTGGTGCAACCCATATAGAGCTTTATCTAATTTGCACACATGGTTGGGGTGTTATGGGTCCTTAAATCCTGGAGGCTGGCACACGTAGACTTCTCTATCTATGTCCCCATATAGAAAGGCACACTTGACATCAAGTTGGTAGACAGTGAAATTCTTGGATGTAGCATAAGCAAGGAAGATCCTAACTGCCTCAAGTCTACCAACAGGTGCAAAGACATCAGTATAATCAATTCCTTCCTCTTGAGTGAATCCTTGAACCACCAGTCTTGCCTTGTTCTTGATAACCACACCTCTATCATCTCTCTTGTTTCTAAAAACCCATTTAGTGCCTATAGGTACTTGACCAGATGGTAGCGGACATAGGTTCCAAACCTTTTGTCTTTGGAATTAAAGAAGCTCCTCTTGCATCGATTCAATCCAGCTGCTATCTTTCAAGGCCTATTCTACCTTTTTAGGTTTTATTTGAGACAAGAAGCAGAAGTACAAGCAGACATTCCCATGATGAGTTTGTCCTTTTGTTCTCACGCCTTCAGTGACATCCCCTATGATATTTTCAACTAGATGAGTGTTATGAATCCTTAGTCGAGGAATCACTTCCAGTTGCAAAGATAAGTCTAGATTAGACATATTTTGCTCAGGAGCTAGAACACTTCGTCCAGTTGTTGTTTCAAACTCATTCAATGAGGACTGATTGAATGAACAAGAAACATTATCATTTGTTGACTGTGGAGCAGCATCAACAGTTACTTGTTCCTTCAAGATGCTACTTCTATCAGCTTGGTGTTGTACAGTGTCACCTGGTGAATTTTGAGGATCAATAAGTGAATCACTGGTTGAAGCTTCATTATTCCTTGAGATTGTTACACTGTCTGATCTATCAATAATGGTATCTTGATTATTTATATCCCTTGGAGAATTTGAAAGAGGTCTGGGCAGCTCAAACAGTTGGTTAGCATCAGATTCATTTTGAGCACCTGTTCCAGCTAAAACATTCTCATAAGATGGTTTAGAATAGTTTGGAACAATTCTAAGTCAAAAATATGATCAGGGCCATTCCCCCTAACACAAGGAGTGTGCTCAATTACAACTATATTGGAAGATTTCTCAAATTGTTGATTCTTAATGTTGTATACTCTGTAAGCTTTGGAGCTTGAAGAGTATCCAACAAAGATAGCATCATCTGACTTTTCAGCAAACTTTGCTAAATTTTCTTTTGTGTTAAGTATGGTACACCTACTACCAAAGGACCTTAGAAAACCAATGAATGGTGGCCTCTTTTTCCATAACTCATAGGGGGTTTGACAATGAGAACTCTGTTCTGCACATAGCATGCTGTGCTGACTGCCTCTGCCCAGAAAGTTAGAGGTAGTTTTGAATCAGCTAACATGGTTCTTGCAGCCTCAATAAGTGTCCTGTTCCTCCTCTCAGCAACGCCATTTTGTTGAGGGGTTCTAGAAGCACTATATTGTCTGGCAATCCCTTTTGAGTTACAAAATAAGTCAAGAACTTGATTCTTAAACTCAGTCCCTTGACCACTTCTGATTATTTTTACCTTGTGATCAATTTGATTTTCTATCTTAAGAATAAAAGATTTTAGAGTTTTAGCAGTTTCATCTTTAGTCCTTAAGAAGAATACCCAAGTAAATCTAGTAAAATCATCAACTATCACAAGGCAATATGATTTCTTTCCAATGCACATTATACTTATGGGACCGAAAAGATCCATGTGCAATAAGTGTAATGGAGAAGTAATTGAGTTAACTTCTTTGGATTTGTGAGATGCCCTATGTTGCTTTCCTTATAAACAATCAACACAGTTATCTTTACAGAAAAACTCCTTTTTAGGCATACCATGTACCAAGTTATTTTTAGCCAATTTATTCATTTTTTTTAAAATTTACATGACATATATGTTTATGCCAAAGAGTTGACTCATCACTATTTGCTTTGGAAAGAAAGCATGATACTTCACCCAGTGGGGGAGCATTGTTCATATCTAGCTTGTACATATCCCCTTTCCTGGGAGATCTAAGAAGCACTAGTTCCTTAGGAATTGTCATCCCAGGTTTGAAGATAATGCACTCATGTTCTGTGAAAAGCATTTGATTCTTTTGATCATAGAATTGAGAAACACTTAGCAGATTGTGTTCAAGCTGTTTGACAAAGTGAACTTTGTCAATGTTTAATTTTCCATTGGATATACTCCCTCTGCCAGAAATATATCCTCCGGCCTCACCTCCAAACTGGACATGACCTCCATCATAATGTTGAAATTGTTGAAGGGGAGATCTGTTCCCTGTCATGTGCCTGGAGCATCTATTATCAACAATCCAAACATTGTTATTTTTTCATATGGATGTTCCTCCACATAAGATGAGATAATTAGTTTTGATTGGAAACCCTAGCCTTGTTTGTCTTGGGTTCATCCAATGATATTAACATGATTGAGCCAAAAGTTAAGCATAAGGGTTCAATGGATGTTGCTGAAGAAGAGGTTTGGGCTGCAGCATCTTTCTTGATCTTCCAATCCATCCTTTGGTTGATAACAAACTTTGGAGTGGGAGGATGATGCAATAATAGCTCGGAAGTTCTGCTCGAAAATAGCATACTTCCTAGCTTCAGCCTCAGCAGTGACAAGCTGGGCTTGAGCCTCAGACAATTTGGGTATTAAATCCTTTATTTGAGTCTTATAGTTTGAATGTTCATGTTTTAATAGGGACACAATTTTCTTCAACTCCTTAATTTTTCTTTGATAGTCAGATTCAACCCTTTTATAATCAGATTTTAAAACATTTAGAGACTTAATACAGACTTAATCTCCATATTGTAGTCCTGATATAATTTAACCTTAGGAATACATGCAGGAGTATAGAGATATTCATATACCTTATTGTCATCTGTTCCAGCCATAAGTGCTTGAGCAGGGGTCACATCCTGTACCATAAAGCTCCAGTCAACCTCTTGAGCCATTGCAGCTGTTTCTGTTGACTTTCCAGTGTGCTTTGATGCAGAAGGATGTGTGGAGGCTTGTGGGGTTCCCGGATTTGACTTGGGAGCCTTGTATTCTCTTGCAAAATGACCAAGTTGGTTACAATTATAACATTTGGCCTTAGTTTTGTCAAACCCAAATTTGCTGTTCGTTGGGTTCTGTGGGAATTGCCTTCCAGTTCTCTTGAAAAAATTCTTTGCTCGGTAGGTTAATAAAGCCATTTGTTGGACTATGTCCACATATTCCACGTCATCTGGACTAAAGCACTCTAGATCATCAAAGTAGTATTGATGGTTACAAGAGTGTCCACTTCTTGGGACAAAGGCACAGTTGTCCAGAAAGGAACTATGCTGAGCCTGTTGAGACCGTGGATTCTCAGAAAATGTAATGTAAGGTCCAGAAGAACATGATGTTTGCTGGTTGTATGTCAGGAACTGTTGATGTTAGGGGGGTCTGAGCCTTCAGCAACCATCAAAGCATTGCTAGCAGGAAGACTCGAGGATCTGCTTGTCTGATGACCCTTTTGCTTTCCATCTCCAAACGGTATCCATCAAGAATTCCGTAGAGTTCGGTCATGGTGAGGGTGTTCAAATTTTCTATTCTCTTGATAGAGACACAGTAGAACGTCCACTCATTAGGGAGTGCACTCATAAACTTTCTTGTGAGGTCTCTAAGTTCAAGAGTGATTCCCACAGACTGAAGGGAAGAAATGAGATCTATGTACCTGAAATATTGCTGGCTGAGAGTCTCTCCAGCAATGTAGGTGAAGTTCTCAAACTGCTGCTTCAGTGAGTCCTTCTTGGAGTCATTTGAACAAGAGTACATCTGAGCAAGTGCATCAAACAGTTCTTTAGCTGACCTGCAATGCTCAAATCCCACCATAATGGAGTTGGGTATTGCAGTCATAAGAATAGTCATTGCATTGCTGTCAATGTCCATCTTCTTTCGGTCCTCAACAGAGTAGTCTTCAACGGCTTTCTCTATCATGGCACCATTTCCACTGGGTGCATCCACCTTAGGTTTATACGGGCCATTGACAATGGACTGCCACATCTTGCTATCTTGATATCTGATGAAGCCTTCCATGCGTCTGCTCCATGACCTGAAGTTTTCAGGGGTGATGATGGGTGCTTTAGTTATCGTCCCCATTTCTACTTCAGACTTGTTGAGGGCCATATTGAGTGTCGTGTAATGAGAAGTGAAAAACAGGTTGATTGGATGGTAAGATCTCACAATCAAGAGCCTAAAAAGCTCTGATACCAATTGCAGGATCAGTTTTGTCACTTAAACTTGGTTTTTCTCTCAAACTTACTTACACTACACAAGGATCAGATTAACCAGAGTCTTTTCTAAGAGCTGATAATAATATACTAAGTAGAAGAAAGCATAAAGATATAATTTTCAAGGTACTTGTATATATTACTTCTCAACTCAAAGTGTTACAAGACTCTTACAAGCTTATCCTTATGAGTTACAATGAGAAACTATATATAATACTACCTACAGCCGGTTATACTTTGATACCAGCTGGGAACCTATAACTAAAGCATATACTACAATGCTAGAGTTAAGGTATCTTAGATAAAGTATTATCTAAGATATGGTAGTCATGACATGTCCATGACTTACCTTTTGTTACTAACTAAAGCTAGTTACTGTACTAACCAATAAAGGTGAACAGTGGAATAAAGTATGGTCAACTACATGGCTTTTGAGAAAACGTCATGCAGTATATCAGAGGTCTACAGCAGAGTGTCAGGAGGACCATACTTATGTCCACTGGTTCATAGTACTGTCTTCCGAAAGTTAGTTGGCTTCGAAAGAACAAGTTCTTCCGAAGCCACCTGTACTTCGGAAGAGACTACTTCTTCCGAGGCTTGAGGACATCTTCTTTTCTTCATACTTCGGAAGTTATCTTCTGATCTTTTCTTCTAAGTCTTTATCTTCGGAAGTGAATACTCTGTCTCCTAAAGAAGATATTACACTTTCCTCGGAAGAACTCTTTTTTCTTCGGAAGTTCCATACTTAGCTTCGGAAGTCCTTTATTAGTTGTACCAAAATAGTCTAAGTGATATGGTTTTGGTTGCACCAGCCTTCTTCTTGATCCAACACTTTCTCTCATAATTGCCAACTTCTCTCTCTAAAGCAAGATGCGAGATGTAGCAAAAGGAGGTTGCCTGATTAGGGTTGTTCATGAGCCGAACCGAGCCGAGCCACAATATAGTTTTAGACTCTTAAGAGATGAGCAAATGTCATGATATATGATATACACATAAAAATAATATATAGTACAAATAAAATAATGCGAGCTATACCGAGCCGAGCTAACAAACAAGCTAAACCGAGTCGGCTTGGCTCGTCATGAATCGAGCCGAGCTTAACTCGTTTTCATATAGAGCTAGCTCGGCCCTGCCCAGTATAAAACCGAACCATTACGAGCGAGTTTTTCAATATTTTTCCGAGCGAGTTTCGAGCTGCTAGCTATTTATACAACCATATGTCTGATGAGCCTGTGATAAGTTGGTGCATTGTGCACCTGTACACCTATGCAACAAACATACATGAGTGCATTACTGTTCCTCCAATTATTAACATATAGTAAAACTCTATATTAGTGAGTAGTGACAAAGTCCATGTTGATGGTGAGTTGCAAATGTTTCAAAGGGTAAAGTTAGATTAAAAACTTCATTATGTCTTCTCTAATCTAAATTTATTTCCTGCTACACTGTATAAAATTAATTAGCTTTCACGTATTTTATTATTTTAAAAAATTACATTATATCTATAAGTTTTAATATGATTATAGTGTGTCTTTCAATATTGTGTATAAAAGTAATAAAATTAATTTTTTTAGATATATTGTAATTTTTAAAAAATTACAACCATAGTGTGTCTTTCAATATGTACAAGTTATTTGATTTTTGCATATTGAAAGGCGAATTTAAAAACAATATATTGGTTATAAAAATGGTATGTGACTATATAAAAAAAATTGTTTAATTATATATATAACGATGTGTAATTGTATAATATCATGCTTATTTATATATTGCATAATTTATGTAGTGTAATTATGTACACATCTTGCGTAATTTTGATTTAAATCAATATTCACATAAAGAGCACTCGTCAACACACACGTCTCACATGCCAATGGATTACTAAGCTTCCCTTGTTAAAAACGTTTTGCAAGAAGGGTGAGTTTATTCTATAAAGTATATTTTTATTATAAAGTGTAAGAAAACATAATAAGGCTAAAAAAGTCACAAAAAAATTATATCTCATAATTTAAATCGAATATAAAAAAATACTTCGAAGTCTCTGTTACTCTCATCGTCTTCTTTCAGAAAAAAAAAAAAAATTTAATTGTGTCTTTTATGACACAATGAAGTCATTGTGTCTTTCATAATGACACAATGTCGTCATTGTGTCTATTATGAATGACATAATAAAAAAAATGTTAATTTTTTAATTTTTTTATATTTTTATTTTGTTTGTATTTTTCTTAGTGAGGACGGCTAATGGAACAAAAGATCGGAATTATTTTTTGAAATTCGATTTAGATTGTGCAATATAATTTTTTGTGACTTTTTTGACTCATTATTTTTTCTTACAATTTGTAACAAAAATACATTTTGCATTTGATAATTTTTCCAGGAAACCTTTCACTCTTTGTGTACATATTCTATTTTGTGGTTACCTATGTTTTATTTGTTAAACGAATTTAGTAATTATTATACGTATTATCTGAGTTACTGTTAGGGAATAGTTTGATGTTTTGGTAAAGATATTTTCTTTCCACATTGTTAATTAAGATTTTCTTAGGAAAAGTTATGGTTATTTTTGAACGGCAAAAAGTTATGATTTTCGGTTTTGATTTATAAATTTTGGGCTATTGAACGTGTTCGAGTGGAGTTTCCTAAATCAAAATATGTATATTAATTAAGTTTGACATCTAAATAAAGTTTGACATATACTAATGGTTCTTAGCCAAACTGGTTAAGTTAAGTTACTCATGACATGTAAATAAAAAAAAGGTCATGGGTTCAAGTCTTACTCTGAGTAAAAAATGATTATAGTTGAGTCAATGGATTTTCTCAGCAATGAGTTTCTTCCTGAGGGGGTTGGGGGTGCGGCCCTGGATGAAAAATAGATAGGTGGACTACATTAAGGTAACACTTACACTCCGAAGCAGGGTCGTATATTTACCGTTAAAAAAAATTAAGTTTTATATGTTATTTTATCATAATCAAATTAGGAATCGTCGAAGCAAATTGATACCTTCATGTTGGTTTTTAAAACTATAAGTGTTTTAGAAAACAGTTTATTATCTACACCTATATATCACCTACACCCTGAGAAAATATGAATCAAATCTGACATATGTTAGATGTTTAAATAAAAAAACCGAGAACCATATATAACATACAAAAATATCTAATTATTAAATCATACAAAAAAATAATTTTTTAAACAGTTACTTTCAACCTCTTATCTTATAATAATAAGTTAAAATTAGGAAATATTAATTTATCAATTTAGCTTTGTGAATGTATACTAAAATAATATTTACCACGATAATTAATATTTATAAACTTATTGCATCATGCCAAATCTTAATTATTTTATTTATAATTGGTAGTATGATTTATTCTTTTCGAAAGTCCTATTTGTTGAAAAGATATAATAATTATGGTGTAGACAATTTTGAAGGAGAGCGGATAGCTAGTGATGTTACGTTTTTGTCATGTGGGGTGCATTGTTGATAAAACCATCATTCATTTGCACGGAAGAAGTTGCAATGACAACAAATAATTATCACACCATTTGTGACAAGGTGGCTACAAACCTTTAGGCATGTATATCGTATATTTTTAGGGCCAAGCTAATTACACGTCCTGTCAGGTGATTCCCGGACGTCCTTTGACTTTTCTCACGGCCCGTGAAGGGCCTCACGGGCCGTGAAACGTTCGAAATTTAATTTTCACAACTACATCAACTCACGGCCCGTGTAGGAACAAACGGCCCGTAAATGTCCACACCCACGGCCCGTTAACAAAATCCATAACGGTCGGTGAGGCCCGTCACAGGCCGTAGTTGTCCTTCTGAGAATTTACTTTCCTCGATTTGCGTGCACTTTTAAATTTTATAATTATGTGACGCGACGTATTATTCCTTGATTCGATTTAAGATTCTATATAAACCGTTATATATATGACTTGTTATATACGGTTAGTGAGAAACGAAACAGTTAAAATGTCTTCTCGTGGAGGTAGTAGAAGACGTCAAAATGAGTTCTCTTCAAACTCACGAGATATTGTGGAAAGTATTCCTGATCCAATAGATAACCGTAATTGGCAGAACGGGAGGAACTGGTCTCAGAATATTATTCACTTTATACGTAACGGTGATTCCCAAACATGTAGAGTGTATTACATGGGTCATTCCGATATTCCGTTACAATTTTGGCGTGAATTACTCGGAAACGTGTCTTTAGGTACAGAGGTATGATTTAAAGTTTTTTTTGCATATTTTTTTAAATTTTAAAATTCTAACAATTAAAAAAGCTGTTATTTTATAGCATGTTCGGGCGTGGACAAATAGACTCACAATATGGAGATACGAAGAAATACGTAGAACCGAAGAGTTGCCGGGTAGTGATCGTTAGACAATTCTCCCATTTGAGTGGTTTAACTTAATATACTCGGGGTCCGTTAATGGTAACGAATATAGAGACGGGAGTGACTGTCTATATCCCGCGTTATAGGAAGTTGATACGGTAATACTGTTTTCATGTTTTACAATAAAAATCATGAATTTATAACCGTGAATTAAATTGTTTTGTAGGTTTACGTACCAATGACTGATGACGAAGAAAATTGGTATCTTTTTAAGATTTCTATGGACTCACTACAAGTTCGTATATATTCTCCATACGAATGCCGACCAAATACGTGTGATGATTCATGGTGCATTCATCGTAATGCCCGAACGATTTTCGTACAATTCGAATCGTACTTTTTACATTTTCTGTCACGTATACAATATTGGCAGCACTCCGGACAAGAACAAATCGAAGAACTGGTGGTATCGGGTGAAACCGTTTGGCCTCCTAACGCCGGTCATATTGGTCGAGATTCGGGAGTTGTAATTTGTATGTTATTGCGTAGGTTGGTTCAAAATAGATCTTTAGAGTGGCAAGAGGTTAGCTTACAGGATGCTTGCTTTAGATTCCGAAGATTTATGGCAGACGAACTGTATGGTAGACGTGTAATGTAGAACAGTAATAAAATATTTTATTAAAACATAAACGTTTATTAGTACACTTTATTAAAAACGACAAACCGTTATTATCACACAATAATAAAACACACAATTTTTAATCTTCTTGATCTTTATAAAAGATTCAAGCCGCAAAATGGTTAAAAGAAATTCCAAAATTCTCCCGATATCTTTCTTGAGTTCTTGTCATAATATCCGTATCATTCCATAACGTATTTCGATTTTTGTAAACGTCTTTGTAGAGCTGGTGAAATGTCGTGGCCTTCCTTCTCAAGTCAGACCACTTGTTGCTAAGTTCACGAGTGGTGCGATATTCTTCACGTTCGAGAATTTGATGAAAACGAGTTGAAACACGGTTCCAAAATATTGAATTTGGAGGGATAGTCCCTGAATTTTCGATACAAGATCTTACTAAAGTGACCTCCTCTTCATCCGTCCACAGATTTTGATCACTTGTAGCACTCATCGTTTGGGTATTGAGTAAATTTATGTGAATTGATTGTGGAAAGTGGTTGAATTTATAGACATAAAAAATTAGTATATGGCCCGTGAGGCCCTTCAGGGGCCGTTTCGTCTCCACATTACGGGCCGTGTATTGTCAACGGGTGATTTTTAAAATTTACAAAGTCTCACGGGCCGTGAGGTATGTTACGGGCCGTGAGGAAAATATGTAACGGGTCGTGAGGACCGTCACGACCGTGAGGCGGGATAATATATAGGACCTCACGGCCCATTTGTTCATTTACGCCCTCCTAAACACACATACGATTTACTCTGTCACGACCTCCGTTTTTTCATTATTTTCATACCGTCGACTCATTACTACGGTACGTATGCAAATTCGTAATTTATTTTTGTGTATTTATCGTTTAAATATATTAAAATTTTATTTAAAAATTCTGAAAATTCTGAAAAACTGGGGGATACGGGCCGTAAATAGGCGTCACGGGCCGTAACCGTTTGAATTTTCAAAGGGTTACGGGCCGTGAGTCCCTTTCACGGGCCGTAACCCTTTGAAAATTTGGAGGGTTACGGGCTGTGATTCTGCTTCACGGGTCGTAACCCTTTTTGTTCTTGTGAATTTATTTTTTTTTCAGATTATGCCGCCCCGCAAACGTACACGTCCGGAGACTGAGCCCGAGGGTCAGGGTGACTTTCTGGACCCACACACTGATCTTCGTTTTCCAAGGGAGACACAGCCACGGCTTAAGCTGTGGAAGCTGATTGGACGTCCCTTGAAGGGGACACGCACTATCGACTGGGACTGTGGAAGCTGTGGAAGCTGATCTTCTTAGAGTGGATGCTCCCTTATATACACCACCCCGATCGCATTTCAATCAAATTTTAACCACCAAACCATTCGAATTTCTTTTTGAACGTTTGGTGACAATAACGAACCCATTTTCTCGCCCCACGTTAGTTACCCAATCAACTAATTCTTCACGAGATGAGAAAACCTAATCAATTTAATATTTTTAGTTAGTTATTACTAAATGATAGTAAAATGAAAGTAAAATTAAATATGATATATCTTATAACCTGATTCGTGTCGTATAAACCCTTTTTACCGGAACCAGAACCGTCATTATCCCCGCTGCTATCGCCACCGTTATCACCCCCCGTCATCGCCGCCGTCATTCCCGCCGTAATTGGACGTGAACTGTCCTAGATAGTTTGAAGCAGCCTCATCGTAATAACCGTAACCCTCCTGAGGGTAACCGTAACCCTCCTGAGGGTAATAGTTAGATTCCGAACCGAATAAATAGTTGCTATCCCAGAAAGACATCGTAACGTTAAATATTAACGTTAATATAGCACTTGAAATGGAATATTGCGTTTATGTAGTAGTTGAAATGAAATGAATTTATATCGTAGAAATTTGAATTATGAAATGAATTTATAAACTAACGTTTATATAGTAGTTGAAATGGAATATTGCATCTCGTCACATAATTAACACGAATATCGAGGAATATTACGTAATATCAAATAATGTTATAAATACAAAATTACACGACTATCGAGGAATATTACGTCATATCAAATAACGTAATAAATACAAAATTACACGAAAAACGAGGAATAATATATCTCGTCAAATTATTAAAGGTGATACTAGGACCCGTAAAGACGTTCACGGCCCGTATCTGGAACGACACACGGGCCGTGACTGGCTTCACGGGATATGGATTAATACGACCGTGATCATATTCACGGGCCGTTACTTTCTTGAATTACGTTTTTAAATGACTGATTTGACCCATACGGCCCGTGAAGGGCCTTACGGCCCATAAAGAGGGCGTCCATTTATCCCACAGGGCGTCTTTTTAGTAGGCTCCTATTTTTATTTCCATTGGTAGTCCCGGAAATTATTTCGGGCTGCAAAAACTTTTAAAGTTTGTTTGGCTAACCTTACATAATAATTTTTGCGGTTCGTATCAGATTGGATGATATTAAAGAAAAACAAAATTAAACTATATTTTAGAAAACTAACAAAAGTATATCAAATTTCGTTGCAAATCATAATAAAAATACAATACATCTAAAGTTCCCTATGAGACTTTATTTTTGAAGTATTTCCACAATAACACCTAGAGTGACATTTCTAAGTACGTCTTATTACATAATCTTATTTCAGTTTTAAAACTTAGTCCCTAATCAAAATATTAAAATAAAAAGATTAAGCAAAAAATAAAACCCTAACCTTGCGAGGAGCAATTTGACGTCGACTGGAGTAGGCTAGCGGTAGCCGGTAGCAAACCGGCATTTGGCGACAAAATGGGTAGGCGATCAAGGTTTGGGCATCTATACTATATAATAAAAGAGTAACTAAGATGCCATATGACACTCTCATGTTACTCCTCAAAAAAATTTTCCCGCCTAAACTAATATATTATTTTAGTCAAGTTTTTTATTTTAAGAAACTCAACTAATACTAAAATTCATTTTGTTTTGAACTACACATATTTTTGTAGCTAAATAAAATTCAATTTAAAAAAAATTAAAAAGAAAAAAATATTTATTGATATATTTATTTATTTTAGGTTAGTATGATTTTAAGACAACTGATTTTAATTTTACATGGGTCAATTATATATAATATTATTCAAAAGAGTATTTGAATATTTATAAATTTATATTTTTATTTTTCACTGTTATAGTAATACGTAACTTAGTTATACGAAATATTTATACATTTATTATTATGTTGTTTTTATATTTTTAACCCGTGTATTACACGTGTTTGCTAAAACTAGTATGTATATATAACACTACTTTTTAGGTTCCGCTGCTACCCCCTCTTGAGCAATACAAGGTACTCCAAATGGCAGAACCCGAAATTTTTCATTTGGTTTTAGTATTTTGTGATTTTGAGTTCAAACAACCAGACGTCATAGGTTTCTAGTTGGTTAGAGGTCGGGTCTCGTCACAAATAAAAGACATTGTTAGTTTGTCAATAAAAAAATCAATGTCATTAAATACCAATTCGTCACATGTTCAATGGTAATTTTGCCAAGAACTTTATTCATACATGGATCACTCATATACTCATCACCCATCTAACTACGTAAATCCGTCTTTACATGCTTCATTGAATAAAAACATCTCTTAATACTCGTGATTGCAACATGTATAACTTATGCTAACTTCAATAAACGATAGTATAACATATATCCAATATGTTTATTTGCAAGGGGTAGGACTAATTAATAATTGGTCAATAGAAAATGATAATTAACTAGAGATTTGGTTTTTTAATTCTTGTATTCTACAATTTACATAGTTAAGAAAATAATATTTATTTAGATTTCTATGTATCTTTTTAATACTTTTTTCACTTACAAAAGAGCTTATATAATGTTTTTTAAACCAATGCACAGTGGGGAAATATTTTTCTTTTTAGAAAACAATGGAGTCAATCGTAAAAAAAGGTGTCATTCGGAATTTACATATTCCATGTTGAGTTTGTTTGATTATTGTATGCTTCTACCAAAGTTTTGTACTTAATTTGGTTTATATGTGATTTACATAGTTGTTACTGTTCTATGATTAGAATTATGAAAACAGAACAAAGATGCTCTTTTTAACTTTCTGTAAACTGGTGGATTCATTAGTAATCACCTAACATGAATATGCTTTTATATAGAGATTGAGTTTGATTATTTGATTATATGTTAAATCGCGAGCGATATATCTTTTGTAGCGAGCCAGGGTCTCTTTGGAAGCGGTCTCTCTACCTATCTGGATAGAGGAAAGACTTGCCACCACCTACCCCTCCCAGACCCTGCTCTTGAGTGGGATATACTGGGTTTGTTTGTTTGTTTGTTTGTTTTACATTTTTCTTGAAACCCTAAAAATAATGGCCTCAATTGACCCCGTGCTCCATAAGGTAGTTTCACCATTGGCTACGCTCATAGTCATATCCTTCTACTATTTAACCTTTAAAAATGCTTATTTATTTTGTAGAAAACTAGAAATCTACTTATTTTTCAACCTATACTTATACAAATCCACAATAATGAAACACCAACGCGCACAATTCAAACAAAATATAGGAACTATGACCTGCAAACAAGATAAAAAACAACACTGATCTAGATAAACAAACAAGACTTAGATCTATACTATAAGATTCATCAATATATATGATCCCTAAAAGCATGAAAAAAAGAAAAAAAAAAAAAGAGTCATCAGGGAACTCAAAAGAACGAGAGCAAAAATTATGATTGTTGTTCTATTTATATCTTCCTTATATAGGATCCATCATCAGACCGTACTATCCAAACACACAAAACCCACGCTTATTTGAGATAATGGGTTTACAAATGGGTCTACCAACTAGAGGTGGGCATAAAAACTAGGTTCAGACCCGACCCGGATCTGGATACGGGTAGCACCCGATAGGAGGTGTACCGGGTTGGACCCATTTAAACTTGTACGGTTGAAATCGGTTTTAGATTTTGAGTTTTTAGTGAGCCCGACCCGAACAGAATCCGACCCGGTTAAACCCGAGTTGAACCCGGTATTGGATCTGGTATTGAACCCGGTATTGGAGGGACACATACAAGAAAAGAAAAGAAGAAGGAAAAAACTAAACCCGGTATTGAACCCAGTTCCGGACTCAACCTACCCTAACCGGGTATAGCGGGTAGGGTTTTCAAGTAAGTAAACCCCTACTCGGGTTAATACCCGGTTTCGTCTCAATCAGGGTATAAAAAAACCCGGTTGGGCCCAACCCGAATTGTACATGGTTTTGGGTAAGGCCCAAAACCCGTTTTGCACACCT
The DNA here is from genome assembly GCA_024085815.1 of Flaveria linearis. Lineage (NCBI taxonomy): Eukaryota > Viridiplantae > Streptophyta > Magnoliopsida > Asterales > Asteraceae > Flaveria > Flaveria linearis. Next base: position 21,906 of record JABSNV010000576.1, on the reverse strand, counting down.
CTACTCCCAAGTAGAGGTGCACAAACCGGTTTTTTTTTTTGAGCCCGGGTCGGGTTGGACCCGGTTCGGGTTCGGTCAACTTTTTCAAGACCGGTTTTTGACCAAGAACCGGTTCGGGTTGGAACCGGTTTTCAAGCCCGGAAAACCCAACCCGGTTGGAACCGGTCCGGGTTGGAACCAAACCGGGTCGGGTTCCAGAACCGGTTTGGAAAACCCGGTTTTTTTTTTTTTTACCTACTATTTAAGTTATATATACAAATTAGTTACAAATTTGATTAATTAAAAAATATTAGAGTAGCTTAATTAAACACAATAGTATGTACTTTATTTTTAAGATTTCCATTAATACGATTGTACGCGTTTTTATTTTCATTTTAATAAGTAAACAATTAATACGAATAAAAATCATAAGCGAGTTTTTCTAAAGAAAACAATAAAAATTACATTAATTTATAAAAGTAAACAATTAATTCATTACGAAAAATAAACAATAAAAATTACATTAAAATTAAACCAAAGAAACAAAATATCCATATTACGAATACAAGGTTTTCTAATTTAATCGTATTCGTCGGTTTGTGTGCCAATGCGTTGAGACAAATCATATGCGAGTTCTTCGTCGGATAACGGTGAGGATCGTCCGGTTTGTACCTCGTGCTCGTGTATTTCTTCTTCAATCGGTGTTTCTTCTTCAAGGTTTGATATGTGTTGTCTTCGTTCGGCCACATCTAAGTGTTCTTTTAAACAAATACACATCTCTAGCGATGTTGGAGTTAACCTTGTTCTTCTAATCGATAAAACCTTGCCACTAACAGAAAATAAAGACTCCGAAGCTACCGTGGAAGCTTGGACGGTTAGTAAATCACGTGCCATGGCGGCTAGGACCGGAAATTGTGATTCCTTTCCTTTCCACCATGTCAGAATATCAAATTTCAAGAATTCATCGGGAGACATAGTGGCTAAAAAATCGGTTCTCATATACCTCCCGAGTTCGCTACTTGGGGTGTTACCCCTCTGACGTTTACTGTTTTCATTTCTCAAAGTATTATATAAACTAATCATCGGGTCTCTACTTGAGCTCGACGAACTCGATTCCACGTTCGAAGGTCGGTGGATGTTTGATGTTGCACCATATTTTTCAACATAAACATTAAACAATTTTTTAAAAGTTTCATTAAATGTTTGTTTTGTATTAACATTAAAAAATGGATCAAAATCATGTAAATCTAAATCATAAGTTATCTCATCTATTAAAGTTTCTACCCCCGAAACATTTAAACACGGGTCTAGTGCGGCGGAACACCTAAAAACCGGGGGTAGTTCAATGAAATATTTTTAAAATTTTCTTTTATCGGCGCTACCATTGCTGAAAACATTTCATTTCTTTCTTCATATTCACTTAATTTATGGGTCATTAAATAAATTTGATGAAGTGTTAGACAACTTGTCGGATAATAAACCCCCGACAATTTTGTAGTTGCGTATTTAAAAAGCTCTAAAAATTGAGTTATTTCTTGAATATATTCCCAACCCTCTAACGGAAACAGAACAACCCGACCCCGCATCGCAAGACCATCGTGGAAAATATGAAGTGTTTCTTTTTGACGCAAAGCACTATTAAACATTTTCTAAGTAGAATTTCATCTAGTCGGGACATCCCAATTTGGTCCTAAACAAATGGAATTCGTATCGTGACACATTTTTCTATAATTAACATATCTTTTTCTACTAGTTTTAAAAACGTCACGTAACATATTTTTGAAAGACGTTTTAAAATCTTCAACTTCAGGAACGCCAAGACCATCTTGCACAATTAAATTAATAATATGTGCAACACATCTTGAATGAAAAAATACGCCGTCACAAACCGGTTTATATTTTATTTTTAATTTTTCAACGGCGGATGTGTTGTTCGAGGCGTTATCAAATGACATTGAAAAAATTTTGTTTTCTAATTTATATGTTTTGATTACATAGTCTAAAATTTGAAATAGGTTATCACCGGTATGCGGATATCCAAATAATTCAAATGCAATCGTACGTTTCATCATTTGCCACGAACTTGGATCTATCCAATGGGCCGTGACGCAAAGGTACGATTCCGGTAAACCGTGTGGGGCGGACCAAACGTCAGTAGTTAAGTTCACACCGGTTTGTAAATTTTCAAATAAAACCTTTAAATCATTTTTTGCTTGTTTCCAGAGATTTAAACAATTACGTCTAAGAGTGGTGCGACTTACGTGAGTGTAGCGTGGTTGAAGAGTTTCTTGAATCAATTTTGTTAACCGAGGGTTGTCGAAGTGATCGAACGGTAATCCTTCTTGAATTACAAACTTTGCCATTCTATCTCGAACCATATCTACGTTGAAGTTCCATAAACCACCATCGTTTCCGATTGATGTTTGCCCTTGACTCGGTGTACTTTTCAAAGACTTGCACCATTTGGTCATATGATTTCTTAAAGTCGAGTTTGAATCTGACTTGAAAAACGAACACAAGCCTTGCATCGAGCTTTATGTTGACCATTCGACATTTCGCATAAGTCGAAATTACACCAAATCTCTTGGTTTCTCGTTGTTGAAAGAATTCTAACAACGGTAGCGGCACTTGAGGATCCACCGGTTGGAACGAAGATTCAGAAGCCATAATTCAAGAGATTGAGAGAACAGAAAGTTGAGAGTGAGGAGCGTTTTTGCGTTTTTAAGCACGTTTTTGAGCGTTTTTGAAGTTTTGAGTGTTGTGACTAAACCATTACACCCACTACCTATTTATACTATCATATAAGGGCAAAATGGTCCAAAAAATGTGGAAAAAAACGGTCACAAAATAGCTCCCAACGGCCATATAGCCGTTTTTAAACGGTCAAAAAAAAAAAACGGTTCGAACCGGGTCGGAACCGGGTTTTTTGAACCGGTTTCCAAACCGGGTTGGATCAAAACCGGTTCCAAACCGGTTTGGGTGAAAAAAATCAAAACCGGTCCCGAACCGGTGGGTTTTTCGGGTTGGAACCGGTTTGGGGTAATTCCGGGTTCAAACCGGGTCGGGTCCGGTTCGGGTCTTCGGGTCGGGTCGGGGAACCGGGTTTGGTGTGCACCTCTACTCCCAAGTCCCAACCAACGCTAATCCTAAGCTCCATGTCTGCTCAAGAGTCATCCACAGCAAGCCCAAACATCAACACATTAGCCCACCGTCTCCTTAACCCATTCGTTGAATCATGCAATGATAACGACAAAATATTAATTCATTAGTAAACCATATAAATTGGTAACATTAACATACTTTATAATACAAAAGCATTCATAAACGTATTTTCATTTTCACATTGTCGTCATCTATTACATTTGTGTTTTTAAAAATGAATTATTTATTATAATCAACTCTATGTTTTCTAATGTAATATTGTTAAATATAATAAATTTTGTTAATACTATACATGGCCGTTTTCAAGAATCGTTGAAAGTTTTGGGTCCAAAAGAGAAGGAAAAATAGGCTATACTATAAACTCAATAACTCATATATAAAATTTTAAGCTCTTGGTCCATAGAAAAAAATAAGACCCTAGTTCGATCAATCGATCGCCCCAAACCAGTGTGTTCTTATCGTTCTTTTACATCTCCCTTCTCAAATTACAAGTTATTTTATTTGGTTTTAAAAAGGGTTAAAGTTTCAGTAATGAGTCTATAGTAATATGCTAAATTAATTAAAATATTAATGAATTCTATTGTTTAATATGCCTAGAATAATTAAAATATTAATGAGCCTATAGTAGTATTGCTAACCACCACCATGCAAACCCGTCGACGATGGTGTTGTCATCACACACAACAGATATAGATCATTGCTATTGAGGGTTTGGTGGCTATTGTACATAAAAAGGTAGACCCGAGTTAGCAAAAAACCAAAGACAACAACAATGGCTACCAAATCACTGGCCATAATAATTAAATCGCCACCTATGGCTAGCAAAAAAAAAAAAGTACAGGCAGGAGGCGCGATATGAAGACCTCCGACTGATAACCGAAGGTGGGGCAGGCTGGAACCCCTTTCATCCATCCCCTTCCCTTCACTATACAAATGACAAACGCAACCTTAAAAAAGCACACAGGAGCTGCAAGATAAGATGTCATTTTGTTTGTTTTTTAACGTATAGGTTAATTACTTATTTGATTATTATGGTCTAATTATTCATAATATAGTTAATAGTGTGTTTAAAATAATATTATGATCAATCACCATGTAGAAAAGATTTTGTACTTGTTTTTTCTTCAAATATGAAACTTTTAGACAATGAGTATCACTGACGATATTGACATACAAATATCATATTTAGGTTTATTGATTTTCATATGCAACGAGTTTGAAAAGCTTATGAAGTCTAAGTTCCAAATGAGTTCACAGGATCTACTTGCTTTAATTCTTGGTTTACAATCTACACAAGAATCAAATGGATGTTTATAATACTATCTAAATACGTACAAGTATTCTTGTTAAATTTAATTTACGTGATAGTAAACCTAGTCCTAAACCTACATCCACTACTACAAAGAGAGGAGGATGTTAATTAACGGTCATATAGGAATATAATTGGTTCACTTATGTGTCTCATAGTTAGAAAACCTGACATAATGTATTTAACATGATTATGTGCAAGATTTTAAGCATAGCTAAAACCATCATATCTTCATGTTGTCAAGATAATTTTTAGTGTCTTAAAAAGGGCGTACCTGGTGCTGCAAAGAGCTCCCGCATTTTCGCAGGGTCCAGGGAGGGTCCGTCCCATTTAAGGGAAGATGTACGCGGTCTTTCCCCCACATTTTGTGGGGAGGCCGTTTCCACGGATCGAACCTGAGACCTTTGGTCCCTTAGGAACAGCTTTTACCGCTGCTTCAAGGCCCGCCCTCTTTTAGGTGTCTTAAAGTAGCACCTAATTGGGCCTTTGTCATATAAAAGAGACATTAATGAACCTAATTGGCTATAATAACAATGATTATGGAGGCTATACTTTTGATAGTAAATATACATCCGGTGGATGCTAGTTTCTGGGAAAGAGGTTAGTATTTTGGCAATACAAGAAATAAACATGCATTTATACCTTTTTACTAGAGAAGAATACATCAAATGCTTTGGCAAAGCAAATAAGAGACAATAAAGTAAAGTTCCTAAACACCCTTATCCACAATGACAATCGGAGTGCCATTTCTATCACGAATAATCTAGTGAAGCACTCGAAGACCTAGGCATGATCCAGATACCATTACATCAGAGATAGTGTTGCAAGGGAGAGAAAAAGAGCTAGAGAATGAAACCTTGAAACAAGCAAAAGAGGTAAGCTTTTACGTTGAAAATATTCATGCTTGCATAGATCTAGCTCGTGTATGTTGGGATCTAATGTTTACGTGTGGTTTGGTGTATAAAAGTAGGAACTTGAACTTAATCTTGGTTTAATTAGATGTGGACCGCCGTTTTCTAGGCTACATACTCATCCACGACTAAAGAATTGTTCTATATGTCCTTTTTACATGTTTGTTAATTATTTGGGTTGGTATGCCACTCATGAACATTTATGGTGTGGATCTCTATGTTTTGAATGTAAAATTCGAACATTTATGCACTTTTCAAATATGTTACGTGAAATGGGTATTCATGAATGATCATGAATGATAAATCCTATTATTATGCATGGCCGATTAATTATATGATACAATGTCTCTAAACACCTCTACAAGTGGACGTAGTCTCTATATTTATGTATGAACTATGCAAGTAAGTCCTCGTAACTAAAAAGTTATGAAGAAATGTTAAGCATAGAGTTCACATAAGTAATATAGTCTCATAACTAATTGTTCGTAGTTAGAAAATCCTAAGGTAGATTACTTACATATAATCATAACCTTCATAAGTAATTGCTTCCTCTGCAAGTAGATGTGTTTTCATATCATTTGACACTACAAGGTTGTAAGTCCTACATCAATCAATGGGGAGAACGAATCCTTCCTTATAAGGTAGTGGAAACCTTCTATACCAACGCATGTTTTTCCTAGGCAAGCAACTTGTTAGGTTAAACCAAGATCGTGAAGATTTCTAGGATGGGTAAACCTAAAGGGATAAAATGAACAATATCTTGGTACGGTTTACGTCGACTGTTATAACTGGTATCAGAGCTAGGGATCGGACTAATGTGTTACCGAGGATGCTGGGCTTCTTAGGGAGGGGATGTATCACATATTAATTGAGGGATAAAACAAAACCTTTCTTATAGGGTGGTTGAAACTATTAGGAAATAATTGTAATATATTTGTATTTAATGTGTTACCTCGTAATTATCTCATTACCTTGTTTTCTTTCGTTGACTCTCCTTAATCAAAGGCTTAATCAAAGGCTTAATCAAAGGAGAGATTATTGTATAATCTCAGTATAAATAAAATACTCCCAAACCTCAATATTATGAGGTTGATTTCTCACCTTTCACTTTCACATGGTATCAGCCTACTGACAAAAGCCCCACTTCTTTCTTTTTTCTTTTGTCTCGTTCCTGTGACCTAATCTTCCTTTTTCCCCTAATTGCTTCAGCCCCACCATATCTCCATGGCTTCCCGTCTCCCACAAACGTGCTAAGCACATTGACCTGGACTATCACTTTATTCGTGAGTTAGTCAACTCTGGCAAACTTTATACCAAGTTTGTTCCAACCAATCTTCAGGTGGCTGACATTTTCACCAAGAGTCTTCCGCGCGCGCAGTTTGTTGAATTTCGCAAGATGCTACGTCTTGGACCGCCACCATTTCGATTGAAGGGGGGTATTAGGAAATAAATGTAATATATTTGTATTTAATGTGTTACCTCGTAATTATCTCATTACCTTGTTTTCTTTCGTTGACTCTCCTTAATCAAAGGCTTAATCAAAGGCTTAATCAAAGGAGAGATTATTGTATAATCTCAGTATAAATAAAATACTCCCAAACCTCAAATATTATGAGGTTGATTTCTCACCTTTCACTTTCACAGAAACCTTCTTAACTAAGACGTGTTTTACGTAAACGAGCAACTTATCGAGTGAAAATAAAACCGAGTTTTTGGATGTGCATCCCAATGGAAGTAAAGTGGATAATATCTTGTTATGGTTTATATAGATTATTACAAATGGTGTCATCCATTGTTTAATAATCACCTAAATATCTTTATTGAAACAAGAAGGCTGGACATATGACTATAGACTATTTAACGAGAGTGGAGGTCGTGATTCTTTAACAAATATATGAAACTTCCAAACTACTTAAGTGGTTATGAAGTTTCATTTTCAGTTAGTGATATCAATTGAAACTCAGAGTCATACCTTAATGCATGTTAAGCTTAAACGGTCATATGTTGTGAAATGTGTTGGACTTGTATGCCCTTATAACAGTAGTTAACAACATTGTTATCAAGATAAAATTAAAGAGTTATACCATAAGTATCGATAAACAGTGGTTTGTTTAAAAGTTAAAAACACTCAAACACGAACAGTTAAACGCCGCTTACGACACTGTTTACACCTCCATCGTCCGCAGTTTCTTCAGCACACACCACCATTGACCAGCACATGCGTTCGTGGATCCGGTTTTGCTTATAAGGTGATTTTGGAGATAAACCTAATAGAGATCGGGAATTTGTATGGGTGATTAGAAGTTGAGGAATTTTAGTTTGGGAAAGTGGATCTAGCGGGTGGATTGTAACCATGTGGTGTTTCAGTTTTGATTGCGGTTTACAGTTCATAAAATGTATAATCTGTAAACCGCTAAGGGGCGATGTTATTGAATATTTGGTTTGAAACTAGACTCCCCGTGGGCGACCTAGGTTTGCAGTTTGTAGTTCACAAAATGATGTATAATCTTTAAACCCCTAAGGTTGTTCAAATCAACTCTTATATATTTTAATAATCGTATGACTATCCAAGTATCATGTATTGTGGGTGCTCGTGTTGAAAATATATGATCAAGAAATCTATATGTGATTCAGGAGTCGAACTAGAGGTCAAATAACCAAAGTCAAAGGTCTCGAGTTTAGAGGCTAGTCATGGGTCAAATGGTTGTTATGCTACCAGCCAAATTTAACTGTCATTAGACATTTATTTAATGTTAGAAAGATAATCCAAATCATTTATTTACGGGTGAGTGGAATGCCATATAGGCTAGTCAGCATGCTATGCATGTATTTGCATGAGCATGCATTTTATGATTGTTTAGTATGTTATTTTCTTTGTTTATATTTTATTTCCTAAGTATGTGGGTCAAGCACGTTGTGGGAAGTTTATTCATAACGTGTGGTAGTGGTAGCATATGTTGTTAGTGGTCATTTACTTCTTTCTTAGTTTTAAGTCTATACTTACAAGTTTGATGAATTAAGAGTTGAGGCATTCTAGTTATATCTAGTGTGTTCATGATACTTAAGAGTGTGGTATCAGAGCCAGGTCGTGAGTAAGAAATTAAGAAGTTCACGTCATGGAGAAAGAAGCATCTGATGCTTATGTTCCTATCTTTAAAGGTGAAGGGTATGAGTTTTGGAGCATCCGTTTACGAACTATCCTACGTTCCAAAGATCTGTGGGAGTTTGTAAATATGGGTTTTCTAAAAGAAGACAATAACAGATATTGTCTAAGGGAGAACCGGAAGAATGATGCAAAAGCACTAGTGATCATTCAACAAGGGGTACACGATAGTGCGCTTTCTAGAATTTCTTCTGCAACAACGGCTAGAGATGCAATGAGAGTGTTGCAAACAAAATTCCTAAGGGATTCTAAGGTCAAGACCGTCAAGTTGCAAGGTTTACGATGGGAATTCGAGACTTTTCAAATGTAGGATGGAGAAGCGATGGTTGATTTTATTTCTAGAACGATGACAATCGTTAATCAGAAGTGGTCTTATAGTGAGACGGTTACAGACCAAAGTGTAGTGGAAAAGGTGTTACGGAGCCTGCCTCCACGTTGCGATTATGTCATAATGGCAATAGAGGAATCGAAAGATCTAACAACTTTTCATTTGATCAATTGATGGGTTCACTACAATCGCATGAACCTAGAGTAAATAGACATGTTTCCTCTACAGTTGATCATGAAGGATAAGTACAGGTCAGGGTAGATGAAGGATCAATATCAAGAGGACGTGATCGAGGGTCCTTTCGTGGTAAAGGTATAACAAGAGGTAAGGGATGGTCCGGTCAAGGTAAAGGGTGTGTAAAATGCTATAATTGCAATCGATATGGTTATATTCGATCAGAGTGTTGGTATGAACCCCATGCTCAAGCTGTAATGGAGAATGGTGATATTGAAGAAGAAGAGGGTCATCTATTTATGGCTATAGGAGAAGAAAAAGACCATGACCTAGAAAATATTTGGTTTCTAGATAGTGGGTGCTCAAACCACATGACCTACTAGCCAGAAAAGAATCATTAAAGAATCGGAAGAGACAAAGAAAGTTAATGTTCGAATGGGAAATGATACATCCATCGATATTAAGGGCAAAGGAACTATCAAACTAGAAGTTTCAAAGGGTAAGTTTAAAGTAGTGAACAATATGCAACTCGCACCTGCACTTGGTACAATCTCCTAAGTGTTAGTCAGATGATGAGAGCTAGTTATACATTATACTTTACAGATGACACATGTGTTATCAGACTCAAATGATTAAACGAATTGGTGTTCCAAGTAAAGATGACAGATAATAATGTATTCCCTATGGTTATAACTCAAACAGAAATAAAGGCCTTTGCTATAGTTAAACAGGGGACTAGTATGATATGTCATAAAAGATATGGTCACCTACATGAAAACAGACTCAAGGCACTATATAACAAGAATATGGTTAATGGTTTACCGCAAGTTTATGAGCTAGCAATTTGAGAAATTTGTATTCTTTGCAAGCAATAGAGACGCCCTTTTCGAGATCAAGCATGGCGTGCAAATGAAGTTATTGAATTAGAACAAGCTGATATATGCACCATGCCAACATAATCACTAGGTGGAAGCCAATATTTTCTTATATTCACCAATGATTATTCACATATGGATTGGGTATATTTCCTAAAACATAAGTTAGATGGGTTTAAAACTTTCAAGTTAAAAGTAGAAAATAAGAGTGGGAAGAAACCGATTAAACTAAGGATAGATAAACGAGGAGAATTTCTATCACGTTCCTTTAGTAAGTTTTATGATGATGATGGTTTAAGTCGCCATCTGTCTACTCCATAAACACCCCAACAGAATAGGGTAGGCGATCGTAAGAATAGACGGTTGTTAAGATGGCACAATATTTAGTAAAAGAAAAGAATACGGGTAATGAATTATGGGTGAAGTTGTTGCAACGGCTATGTATCTGCTCAACATTGCACCAACCAAAGCTGTGGACAATCAAACTCCATTTGAAGTATGGTTTGACTATAAGCCTTCAGTTAGTAATCTTCAAGTGTTTGCATCAATTTTATATGGAATAACACCATCAAACACAAGGAAGAATTTAGATGATAAATCTGTCAAATACATTTTCATTGGTCATTCTAATAACTCTAAGGCATACAAATTGTATAACATAATTAAACAAACTATTATTATTAGCATGGGCCCTTAATTTAATGAGCAAGGAAGATGGAATAAAGAAGAAGTGAATGGCGATGATTTATGGTTCGTTATTGACTTTGATGAATGAAATGAAGTGGCTAGATGAAGTGCACCAACTGGTGTTAATAGTGGAACCTAAGTACACCGAGTTCAAGTTCTCGAAGTTCTGATTCAAGTCCAGATCCAAGTCAAATAACACCTACTGGGTCAATCAAAGTACTGGGTCGAGTACTCATAATGGAGGAGAAAGTTCAAGTGCATCAAGTATTAGACCACTTAGAATTTACACACTACCAAATCGATCTACCACAAGGGAATACTGCAATTGCTCTCAAATTGGTTTCCAACACTAAATTTCAGTCAAATGGAGAAGTCTTAAAACACAAAGCAAGAATTGTAGCAAAGGGGTACATACAAGAGCATGTAATTGATTATGAAGAAACATTTTCTCCAGTGGCACGCTTCGAAACGATCCGTCATGTGCTGTCACTTGTTGCACATAATGGATGGAAAGTATTTAGTTTAATGTAAGGTCGGATTTTTAAATGGCCCATTACGATAAGAGGTGTTTGTTGCTCAACCACCAGGTTTTGAAGTTGCAGGAGAAGAACATAAAGTCTATCATCTTCATAAAGCCCTTTACGGGCTCTAACAGGCTCTATGAGTCTGGTGTAGCAATATTGACTCATATTTTCAAGAGAATGGATATAAAAGAACCAAAAGTGAACCCATGGTTTATGTTAAAAAGACGAGGAACACGATGCTTATTATATGTCTGTATGTAGACGACATCATTTACACTAGCTCCTCAACTAAATTGCTGCAAGAATTTAGAAACAAAATGATCAGGAAATTTGATGTCTGACATTGGGGAGTTAAAGTACTTCTTGGGCTTAGAAGTGGAGCAAAAGGATAATGGTACGTTTGTATGCCAGACGAAGTATGCATAAAATTTTCTTATTAAGTATGGATTGAAAAAATGCAATCCAATATCCACTCCAATAAATACAAGTGAGAAGTTAGTAAAGGATGATGGTGCAGCTCCTGTAGATAAATTTACGTTTAGAAGTCTTGTTGGAGGACTAATTTATCTCACACACATGAACTGATATAGGGTTTGTAGTTAGAGTGATCTCTCAGTTTATGATCAAACCATTAGTTGTTCATATGCGTGTTGCTAAAAGGGTCTTGAGATATATAGTAGGAGCACTTGGCTTTGGATTGTGGTATGAGAAAGTTAACAAAATACAACTAAAAGGCTATAGCGATAACGATATCGATTGGGGGAGTTCATACGAAGATTGTAAGAGCATCTTGGATAATGTATTCACCGTGGTCCGTAGCAGACTCTTAGTCCTTAAAGAAACAAGAAGTGGTAGCTTTATCCACCACGGAAGCAGAATACATTGCTGCAAGCACTGCCACATGTCAAAGCATATCGCTTTGAACTGTAATTCAAAATTGATGCATGTGCAACATCAAGCAATAACCATTTTCCGTGACAATAATTCAGTAATCTTATTAACTAAGAACCAGGGATATCATAGCCGTAGTAAGTAAGTATATTAATATTCGTTATCACTACATTTGAAATTTAGTGAAAGACAAACAAGTGGAGCTCAAGTCCTGCACATCTCATGATAAGTTGGCGGACATATTTACCAAGGCTCTGGGTCAAGAACAGTTTTCATATCTAAGAGCAAAACTTGGAGTTAAGATGCTTTGAATTATAGGGGAGTGTTAGAAAGATAATCCAAAACATCTATTTACGTGTCAATGGAATGTCATGTAGACTATGTTGGTTAATCTTCATTGGGTCAAGTGGGGTCAAGTTACGGGTCACGATTTAGTATTTGAGTCATTGTTTGTTTAGAGTATGGAGCAAGTTTTTAATTTAAATTAGTCATATTAGTTAGCAAGTAGTGGGCATGTATTAGGGATAGTAGAGTAGTGCCAATTACTTAGAAGTGCATGTTTATTTTCTATATAATGTAACTTTTGAAGTATTAATGAAATATAAGAGTTAACTATGATCTTGAGCCTAAAACCAACAGACTAGTCAGCGTGCTATGCATGTATTTGCATAAACATGCATTTTATGTTTGTTTAGTATGTTATTTCCTTTGTTTATCTTTATTTCCTAAGTATGTGGGTCAAGCATGTTATTAGAAGTTTATTCACAATGTGAGGTAGTGGTAGGACATGTTGTTAGTGGTCTGTTACTTCTTTATTTGTTTTAAGTCAGTGCATTGTGTGGGGTAATCTTGATGGGTCGGATACGGGTCAACGATACGGGTCGGCAATGTTTTAATTTTAGGCGTATGTTTTAATGTTTTAACTAGTCAATGGTAGTTTTTTTTAAGAGTCAAGTTGTGGGATCATGGGCTTAGTTGGTAGTGTATGCATGGTTGTCCATGTTGTGTCTTGCATGAGTCTATTTAAACTAGTTTGATTATCAAGGAAAGTGTCAAGGTGTTCCATCAAAATTTTCATCTTCTGTTCTATTTTCCATTGTTAAGAAATCTGTGACTCAAAGGGTTGTTCTAACATTTGCTATCAGAGCCCTAGGCTTATATAGGGAGGTGATTGTAAGCAAGTGAAGCGACGATTCCATGTAATCAAACCGCGAAGGGGAAAAACAAACAGCATGGGAAATGGTGAAAACCGGTCGATTAGTAGCAAGTTTAAACAAGACGCAGCAAGGTCAAGCAAGAGGCGCTAAGAGAAAGCAAAAAAAGGAAGGAGAAGATAACAAATAGAAAGATTCAAGCAAGTATTTAGCAAGAAATGAAAGAAAACACAAGCAAGAAATGAAGGGGAATATGGTAAATAGAAAGATTCAAACAAGTATTTAGCAAGAAATGGTAAAAAACGCAGGAGTTGTAACGGTTCGCGAGCAGGGAACGTATCTCTTCAATGTCCCAAGTTGACCGAAAAAAACTACACGTTATGGTCAATCCTAATCGAGACAATACTTAAGGCATATGGTCTTTGGGATGCCATAGACCCGGTCACCGAAGCAACCGTAGAAGAAAAGAAAATCATACCACAAAAGCTATTATTTTCTCAATATTACCGGAAGATATTCTTTTGCAGGTTGCTAAACATAAGGATGCTAAAGACGTTTGGGAGTCCATCCGAGCTCGATACTTAGGAGCGGACTGAGTCCAAAAGGAACGATTGCAAACTCTTAGGAGTGAGTCAAAAATGCTAAAGATGAAGGAGAACGAGACGATTTATATTTTTTAGGAAAAGTAGGTGGTATTGTAGTAAAGTTTAAAAGTCTCGGTTCAAATCTTGAAAAGGAGGTCGTTGTGAGAAAACTTCTAAATTTAGCCCCGAAGAAATATTAACCAATCGTTGCTTCCATTGAGCAATACTCGGAGATTGAAAAATGCCTTTTGAAGAAGCGGTGGGAAGACTCAAAGCATATGAAGAAGGTTGAAAAGTCATGATGAAAAAGAAGAAGATCGAGGTCAACTTTTGTTGACCAATTGTGAGCATGATGACAAGCAATATGGATGGGGAAGAGGTCACGAAAGAGGATTTGGTAGAGGGGGAAAGAGGACGTGGAAGGGGCTCAGGTCGAGGAGATAGAAGTGGGTTTCGGTGTTATGAGTGTGGAGCATTTGGATATTTTGCATATGAGTGTATAAAATGGAGGAACCGGCTCTACTTTGATGAATACAAGGGTCGAGATCAAGATTATGGGGATGAATGTGGGGTAATCTTGATGGGTCGGATACGAGTCAACGATACGGGTCGGCAGTGTTTTAATTTTAGGCGTATGTTTTAATGTTTTAACTAGTCAATGGTAGATTTTTGAAGAGTCAAGTTGTAGGATCATGGGCTTAGTTGGTAGTGTATGCATGGTTGTCCACATTGTGTCTTGCATGAGTCTATTTAAACTAGTTTGATTATCAAGGAAAGTGTCAAGGTGTTCCATCAAAATTTTCATATTCTGTTCTATTTTCCATTGTTAAGAAATCTGTGAATCAAATCCAACATATTGCAAGTTGATGAATTAAGAGTTGAGGCATTCCAATATTATCTTGTGTGTACATGTGTTCTTGATACCTAACATTTAACCACCATCGATTGGTATATATAAATACCCATAATGTACCGTCATTTGTACGAACAATATAATATGAATATAGCGTGTGTTTGTGTGTGAAAAAATTGTTCCATGTATACACTTTGTTTGCTTCAATGCACAATTAGGTGTAGAAGCCAAACTTGTTCATCCAAATAAGTTCCATTCTATGACAGATCCTGCGCTAACAGGCCGTCCGGTTTTTAGGGCTTACATTATTGCCACCAGAATTGCCAAACTATCGCGTTTCACTAGCGTGAGATCAAAATGCTGTGATGTATGTATAGAACCATCCATAATTGATAAGTTACACCTGTCAAAGCGATAAACTTTCGATACTTGATATATATAACAAAATATACAAGCATACATTTATCCATTTGAAATAACGGAACTACATAAACATCTTGGTCTCCACTATACTGATGGAAAATTGCAGATGCTCTTGTTATCCAATTACTATGAAACAAACTACGATTTGGGCCTTAAGTAATGGTGTCTGGCTTGGGTACCAAAAAAAGAACTTAACAAAATAAAAGGGGATATTTTTAAAAAATAAGGGGATATATTTCAAGCTAGTTATGTAATGGTGTCTATTTGCTTTATAATAAAACCTTGGAAGCCCTATTTTGTAACCAAGTCTCTTGACATCATCTTGAACCTGTTGTCTGAATTCTTTAAAGCTGAATCTCCTATAAATGGAATTCTCAACACAACTTTGTATCATTGTATCATATGATGGACAGAAGAAAAACGCAGTTGAAAACCTCTCGGTATGTCTATTAGCAACCACGCGATGCTCAACACTCTTATAAACGTCATTGCTCCATGCCTGAGACAGATTAAAGAACACAAGAACATGTTAGGATCACGACAACTCGATGACGTTTAATGAAGAACTTGGTACATCAAACTAATTGAACCTGAAATAGGTCGCCAATATTGATGATTAGAGTTCTTTATTAGGTTTAACAGCGATCCATTTCCCATCTTTTACTAATTGTAATCCTCCAATTTGATCTTGATACAATATGGTGAGAAAATCACTATCAGTATGTGGCATTAACCCGAAAACTTGTGGAGATATGTGACAAGGCGGATAACGGTTCATGCGTAGGTAGCAAGTGCTAGGCAAACAATTTCCTTGAAAAAATTGGACTTATGTCCTAGCTCTTCAGCCAAAATCTCTGCTAGTGTTTCTGCAAGCTCAGAAACTGTGGTTGCAAACTGTTCCATTGTCGTGCTGAGTGAAAACACGAGTAAAGCGAATTATTATTCGACTATAGTTATATTATAATGCACTTAGTTAAAAATCAGAATTAAACAAGCAAAAAAGTTTAAACACTGGCTAATGGATATAAGTTTATATATGCAGCACCACATGTCCACTTGTATATTTGTGACTATGATTAAACTGAGGCAACAGTGTGCAGTGTACTGATGCTTTTTTGAAGTAGTAGATATTGATATGTTGACAACTAATGGAAGACTATGTACGTGTCATGCATGTATGTATACACAGAAAAACATACAACCATTTTAAAGGGACATACAGGTGGTAAATGGTGTGTATTATAATCAATAGGTTATGGATTCAAGTCTTGCAAGGTGCAGAAATGATGATTTTATTCTAAAAATGTAATTGTTAATGATTTGTAATAGAGAAAAAAAAAAGGTACAACCAATTAGTGCATGTGGTTGTACTACTAGAAGAGATAAGTGTAGATAAAAAGTTTATGGCTAGAATGAATGTATGTTCTTTGCTATCAACAGTGCTTGTACTAATATCTTCTTAATGTGTAAGCTTTCTATGACAATTGTCATGATAGATTGCACCCACAAGTCTGGTTATCACATGTATGCTACTTGAGCCGGTACGTGAAAAACACGTTGTACACAAAATAACATTATATTATCTACGATTTATCTAGACCACATGAATCTAGAATCAATATAAGATGATTGACAGTCTAGAATCTAAAAGAAGACGATTGTCGAATAGACGTCAATTACTATTTATGATAGTTCTATATTGCCCATGGATTTTCACCTTTGGCGTGATAAATAGGTCTTTGGTCAATTCATAGGATATATAGTTGGATGGTACGAAGGATGTTAAGCATATCATACTGGATTATAGATGTATTAATTTGTATTTTTAATGTTATTCTCTCATTGATTTAATCCCACATTGTTGGTGTGGCTTTTCATGTTAGGAGTTGATTAAGACAGATAATGTGCAATTTTGGAAAATACAAGTGTAACCCATTGCGGTTAACGCTCAAGTCTAATCCAAATAAATTAAATGCCAAATAAATCACATCACAAGGACCTTTCTTCTTTCTAATTCAACTTTGATTCTTGATAGTAACACACACTACCCCACACACGCACACACAAATATGTATGTCACGTATACACACAAACACATATTTAAGAGTTAATATAGTATAAATCGATTTTTAATAGAGTATGGAAAATATTAATGAAAAACCTTTTGAGTTAAATGAAGGTTTGAATAAAAAAAACTCTATAGTATATTGGGTAGTAGAAGAGACGAGAGTGTGCATCACATGTAGTGATACAGAAATGTTTTAGGCAGATCTGCATTATTCTTTTATTTTTTGAATGAAAAATAATTAAAACTACTCATAAATAATGTATCCGTGTAATAATATTATAAAAGTGACGACTCAATTGATAATATATAAGTGTTTTTATCGTTTTATAAAGTGGTGTTTTATAGATCGGATGTACATATGTTGCATTAATTTGTTATTACTTAATCACAAATTGGTATTTAAGGAGTTCTCACTCTATACGCACACGGGAACAAGAGGGGACCCAAAAATATATCATAATAACAATTCCAATCATCTCCTTTTAGATCAAAGGAGGAATTAAATGCACTGCCATCAATCTTTATGACTTATATGTATGTATCTATATAGATATATACATATACACACATATTTATATATACATACATACATACATACATAGATACGTACGTACATACGTGCGCGTGTACATACATACATACACATACATGATAATGCACTACCTTCAATCTCTATGATATAGGTACGTTCATCCATCCATATTCACATATTACAGCATTTATTTGAGTTGTACATGCTAATTTAATTTGAAAGAAAAAAATGTTTGATTTGAATACATATAGGAAATTTAGCTTTAATCATTTATTTGATCTTTACTTGCTCAACAAATATACATGAGTTAACCATATATAAACACCTTTATATTTCTTTAACAGTGAATTATGTATATGCTCATTTACACATATACACACCCTTATATTTGTATAAATATGTAAGAGGTGTATGTATGTAAGAGGTATAACTGTATAAGTAATATGTGTGAAATTTAATTAGTTACACATCTTGTAGTTTTTAGATACATAGAGGTATCAAGGGTATTTGGTGTAATAGTACACATATGTATAAATAGTGTCCTTTACAAAGAGATATATGTTTGAGTACCGTTATAGACAATAGTATAATATTAAACGCAGGATAGTTTTCTATTAAAAGAAATAAAGATACACAGGGTCTCTATAAGATACATCAAGTGTGCGTGCTAATTTATTTTCATTATTAAACTCAAAATTTATTTTTGATTTGAAATATAGTAATAAGAAGAAACCTTAATTTTATTAAACATAATATAGATAGAAAGTGTTATCATATATAAATATAATAGGTTACTGAATCGTGTATTATACAAATTAAATAGGAGATACATAAAATAATTATTTAATTAGTTTTAATTAAAAAATTATTACCATATTAAAGCATAGGATATTTAAACTTTAAAAATTGAATTGTTATTATTAAAAAAATCAAGTTTTTGAGTATTAGGATATTATTGTCATATTAAATATTTATTTATTTATAAAATATTAACATATATTTGTAAAGTTTGACTTAGCTGATTTTTCATTTATATTGTTTAATATATAAATTAAAAACTAAGATTAAGTTTGAAAATTTGACATATTAGATTTGGTTTTAAATTATAGGTTTTTTGTGTTAACACGTGAACAAATCATAGATGGATATCTTAGGAAAAGGCAATGTAACACTTAAGTTAGTTTTTTATATTAATATGTATAGATAGATATAGATGTTTGAATCATTAAAAATACTAAATTATTGTGAGTTCTATATATGGGAAGGTCATAAGTAATATGACCTACAAGTTCAGAAAAAAACTATAAAACTAATTAAATTCGATATTCTTCTTGTATAAGTTTGCTTCATCATAAGTACAATACATATACTTCTTCTTCCATTTAGGAACTCATGTCTTAGTATTAATCAATCGACCAATGTGTGGGACTTGTTTCACGTCATGCTCATTAAGTTTCTATTAATACATGATGAACGCCTAAAGAAAGAATAATATGTTAAGATTCCGTCCACGATCCTCCACACTGATTTGACATATATTGTATAAAGTAATATCATATTAGTGGATTAAAAAGATTAATTAACCCCCATCTATATATAGCTAATAATACTTGTCATCAACACTCTTCATTATATTTAAATAATAATGCATAGATACGTACATAGAAACATACATACGTCCATGTGTGTATGTGTGCATGTATATCTATGTACATGTATGTATGTGTATTATTGTATAGTGTACAAAATACTACATGTAAGGTGTTTACAAAACGAATTACTAATTACTAGATTATGTTACACATATATTATATATATATATATATATATATATATATATATATATATATATATATATATATATATATATATACTGAGTAGATCCCACGTATAATAATAAATTAATAATACAGTAATACAGTGGATGACACTAGGGTACATACCTGAGGCTAGTGACACCACCATGTTAGAAATATCAGTCAATGGGACATGAAATGCTTCTGACCACGCAAGCTGCCTAAACAAGTTGCCGACGGCGTCCCCCACGGTAACTCCCCGCCGGAAACTTCAACTCACGGAGGTCGCCGCCACCGGACTTCTCATCAAAGGTTTTCTTGAACGCCTTTATTTGTTCACACCTCATCTTCTCCAAAATATCACACGAAACGCCATGATTCACCACTTGAAAAAATCCCCATTTTCGCGAGGCCTCGGCTATCTCCCTCCTACAACTCTGCCCCCCCCCCCCCCCTCGATCCAACCGCCCGAGATCGATCATGGGTAGCTCCCACTCTTCTACATCAAACAAAACTCCGTTATCATCGTTCATATTCGTCGACAATTCATGATTGTCGAATAAGTTCTTGTAGAACTCCATAAAGGGAGGGTCGGATTGATCTCCCATCATGGGTATGATTATATCTAAAGCTCGCTTTCGGGGAAATCTTTAAGGGGTTAAGGAAGGATTAGTAGGGAGGTTAAGGACAGAGGAATGTTGTTTGGAAGTTTCTTGTTGTTTCGTCGTCGATGAAAACGTTATGGTTGGTTGTTAGTTTTCCTAAAGATTGTTTTTAAAGACATTGGAGACAAAGGTATTGCATGTCATATGCTGTTGATGTTATTATGATGAGCATAGAGAGAGAGGGATATTTAAATTGGGTGGTGCCGACGAAGATCCAAGACAAGGTATTTATACACTTCTTTCTTTCTCTGTGTTTACTTTATTTTTAGGGTGTGGGCCGTGTGTACCTAAACATAACCTTCCTCTTCATGTTTTTATACCAAATCCTATAGTGATCTGGCCGGTGGCCTAAAATGTTCACTAATTGCATGTTTCGATCCTTCGTACCGGACGACATTTTATAGAAATTAAAAACAAATATATAAATACTATATGTTTTAAAAGTGGATTTACACTTGTAATACAATATTAACACTTGATTAACTAAAGTATTTATGGTAAATGATGAAATTTTTTTTTATAAAATGTGATTTCAAAAGGAAAAAAATATAAAAGATGAAATCCTGTGTGACCACGGTGACCGGTGATAGGCCAGATCAATCGAAAACGGTTTAAAATACACAAGCGGTAATGTTTTAATCAAGGTGCAGTTTTAGAAATTTATAAGTTCGGCTCTTTTCTTTTAGTGTTTTTTTACAAGTTTATTGGCTTAGAGTTTTTTCTTAAGTTATAATTATTTTCACTAGGTAGTTTAAAGACATAGCCAAGGTGTACAATATTGGCAGTTTTTAAGAATATCTTCAATTAACAATCATAATAACTAGTTAAAAGTAACACTTTTAGGTCTAACTCTAAGATATTACATGTTTGATATTTGGGATTTAAATTTTGTAAGTTTAATAACTAAGTACTAAAATATCTATTAAGTTAGCATAAACTGACTGTTTTACTATTCAAAATAGCATATAAGGGAGGAGGGGGTACTACCCTATACTATCGTGTATTATTTTGAAATCCACCAATCACATACTAACACATCACAAGTACTCAAAACTACACTGAAACACTCAAAAACTTATAAATACAACCCTGAACTACATTGGAACTTTTATTTTCATATTAAAATAATTCAAAGAAAATTAAATTTTATTAAAAAATAAAAATTACAATAATTCAAATAATAAGAATACAAATACAAATACAATAAAAAAATCCTAAAAAATATAAAAAATAAAAATCTATGTGTTTGTGTTTGTGACCTTCGGGGATCCATGACAATATACGTGTCCGTGTCCGTGTCCGTGTCCGTGTCCGTGTCCGTGTACGTGTACGTGTACGTGTACGTGTACGTGTACGTGTACGTGTACGTGTACGTGTACGTGTACGTGTACGTGTACGTGTACGTGTACGTACGTGTACGTGTACGTGTACGTGTACGTGTACGGTGTACGTGTACGTGTACGTGTACGTGTACGTGTACGTGTACGTGTACGTGTACGTGTACGTGTACGTGTAAATATATGTGTGTTTGTGTAGATAATATTGTGTATGTGTGTGATATTTATAGTATTTATAGTGTTAAAATAATTTTTTATATGGGACGCGTCTCCAACGGATATCTTCAACGGCTATATAGCCGTTCTTCTTCGGTTTCTTCTTCGGCAACTGCTACCCGTGAGTAATGACCCGCCAGGGTAGCCGCAAGGGTGGGGCCGATGTACCCGAGCGGGTACCTATTAGTAAATATAGATGATATGTGTTTATAGAGAAGATTTGATAGATATCGTTTCCTTATTTGTCGCATTGTATCACTCCCTATATAATGGGA